>JAWWEU010000160.1:6180444-6255121 GCA_035583155.1 Acropternis orthonyx
CTTGCTTTGTGTTTTGAAATTGCTTTTTGTGTTTTTTTGAAAGCTGAAAGTTCTGATTACACTGTGTTACTCACATTTGGGGAGGGATTGCTGAAATAATTTCTGTGTAATCTGATGGGGGTTTTTTTTCCCCACTTTTTTTTTTCTATTGCTGTGAGCCAAGGGAGCCATTTCAATCACTCACACTACTCTCTTTGTGACAGCCATCCAAATACATCATGGCCCTATAGCAAAATCAGTCTTGCGAAAACTATTAAGGATCAACTCACCCTAAGCCTGCAAGTGAAAAGAAACATGAGTCCAAGGTGATTCCATATTAAGCATGTACTGTCATTCTTGACACGTTTGTGTTCTGGAGACTCAAATAAGGAGTAAAATAGTTCAATATCAGCGTTGTTCACATGAGTGTGTGCTTGGTGACATTGCACATTTTGTAAAGAAGAGAAAATTAATTTTCTGAAATCCAGGAGTGAAACATGAACATCTCCATTATCATTAATACAGGCACTTCATGCTGTGTGCTCTTTTAGTGGCTGTTCCATTCAGCGCTTGCTAATTACAAGTCACTAAAATCTAGGCTGCCTGGTGAACTGGGATGAATTATCATCTGGAGGTTCAAGGTCCTTCACCTTCCCGTCCCCTGAGGGGAAAGCTTTGTAGGGAGGTAGATGCTAGGTTGAGGCCAAAGGACAGAGAGAAACACATCAGTTCTCTAGGCATGTTGATTTACACATGTGCGTTTCCTTTTTTCAAGACACTAGACAATTTTTTTATATTTTGAAACCTTTTAAAGACTGGTTGAGGTTAATGGAATCAAACTTAAGATTGCTTTGAAGGCTATTTAAAATCACAGCTATTATCTATTTTAATTTCCTCTGCTGGAGTGTACCCCAAAACAGTCATTATGTGGAGGGTATAATCTCTGAACAAATGACATGGTGGAATTAATGAACAATTAACTGTGATCATACGTTATAAACAGAGCTGATTAGAATCTATACATGCCTGGGTTTTAGAAAGACTCCTTTTTCACTCAGCTTTGTGTTGCTGAGATAGGACCGTGCAGCTCTCATTTCTTATTCATTGTGTGAGTATAACATCATTTCCTCTGAGGTAAGGCTGCATCTCTTAGTTTTCATGGCAACCAGACAAAGAATTAATCTATTCTTCAACTTCTATGTGTGGGGAGGGTAAGGCAGAGAAAAATAATAATTTTTCCTGGTAATTTTCCTTATATCCATTTATTTGATATGCTTAACATACCTTCCTTCTAAAAACTAGAGACTATTCTCCAATAATTCTACATGTGATAAATGAGAGTATTGTAAAGCTGGAAGAAAGGGAATATCTGTCCCCAGTAGCTGTGGCTGCATAGTGGTGTGTGCAGCATGGAATGCAGCTACTGTGCTCTGCAATTTACTGTCATCATTAAATCAGACAAACATCAGGTGAACCGTATAAATTCCATCTCAATTCACAGTGGGCTCCATGCACACTATTTTTCCTATAACTTTATTTAACTTGCACATGTATGTGTTTAATAAATGAATACTGCTAGAAATTACAGTGATTCTTTCAAAACAATGATGTCAGATACTGTGATCGTATTTTCAACCTTAAAGGGAAAGTGCTTCTGTCATTTTAAAATAGAAGCAGGCCCTGAGCTCTCCTAATGTCATTGGGGACAGGCAAGGATTTGTTTCAGAAGCTGCAGTGCAGCACCAGGCAATGACTGGACATACAGCTTGATGATTTTGCATCACATAAAAGCACTGGCTTCCCTCTTATCACCTCAATGCTCTGATCATCCTGAAAAGTGAGACAAAAGAAATGGTCCCCTGTATACTGACCTTCATTGTAACAGCAGAAACCTTTCGTTATTTCATTGCAGTACTTGGTGCCCTCAAGGGCAATGCATTTGAAAGTAGGAAATTTCATTTGCAGAAAGCAAGCAGGCAAAATTTCCATAACGTAAGGAGAGGTGGATTTTTACATGGGTATTGTGTGTGTATTTGTGCTTCTCAAAACATGTATACTTGAGGGACGCTTAAGCAGTAACTTACAGAACAGCTCTTTAGTCAGAGACTGTTTTATCTGAATGATTTGTTTTGAAATTATAAGAACGTGTTTCTGAAGTAGGAACAAGTCAATCAGTTATAGCACTGTAAGTGGAAGAATGGTTTGTTTGAATTAAACCAAGATGTGTTCAAATGGTAATTTCATATTCCTAGTGTGATTGTCAAATGTCCCCTGCCAGTAGCATTCTGCACTGGTCAGGGCTGGGCACCCTAACTGTTAAACAATAAGTAAAATTGGTTTGGAGGGCTTTTAGCAAAATCCTCAGAAGTTCAAAGTCATTCATGTTCATGATTTCAAATGTTGCTGCTAAAGGCTTTGGTCTCTCTCCTCTTTGCAATTGTAGGTGTTGGGGGTGTGAAATCTGTCTGCAACTTGTACAGGCATTCAGCAGTTACAGGACTGTAAATGCAGTGGCTTTGGCCAAAGACTAGCAATGAGTATAAACAGGCCAAAGCACCCCCAGGGGACTGTGTTCCTGTTTGAAGGTTACAGAGCAGTCCCCAGCTGGACATCACAAAGGGAACACTGCAGAAGCCTGGTTGTGGTGTTTCAGCTGCAGGGAGCTGGTGGTGTTCAGTTCACTGTGTTCAAGTGGGATGGAGACAATGTAACAGGTTTTAGGTGAAGGTCTAGGGGAGTGCAAGAGTTCCTTCTTTGTGCCTTCAACTTTTGCACAGGCTGAGCCCTGTGGAGGGTAAGAGCAGCTCCCTGGGCCTGGAATATCTATCGCCTCCCACCTGTTTAGTTTCCAAGCTGCTTGAGCAGAGCAGTAGTTTCTGACAGTGGTTGTAGATGTGAAAACTTGTCATGAGTAACAATTTTTTTACCTTTGGTATGAAGGGGAGTGAGGTTTTGTTTCCCTGTTTCATGGTATCAGGGAGCGTGAAGGCATTAAGATTTGAAAGTTTAATAGTCAATAACGGAGGGCTTGTTCTAGTTGGTGTCTGGAGTCTGTAAGCAAATGCAAGAGTCCAGCTCTGCAGGGAATTGGGACTTGCTGTTTCAATGGGATTAAAATGAAGATATTCATAGAGGAAGACTTCTTTTTCTTTAGAGTTGCCTATAGGTGGTCACTGGACAGAGACCCCTCTGCGGGCTCTTCGCAGGGCAGTTCCACAGATGATGCAGTTTCCTCAGGCCATTGCTCTTTACAGACTAGTTACAGCAGCTTTCCCATAGCCCTGGCCTGCTATAATTAGGACATTGCTGTCCTAAGTCATGTGTTCTGCTGCAAGGGTCTAAACAACTCTCTCTTGAGGGCTTTACATTGTTCACCATGAATACACTAGATTGTTCAAAGCTGAAGTGACTGTCCTTGATCTGGTTCTGCAAGAAGTCAGGAATATGCTCTTTGACTTCTACCAGCCAAAGTAACGTGCAAGGTTTTACAACTGAACCCGGTCTCCCCAGTCTTCTTTCAGATATAAATTTTTAATTCTAAGGGATAAACAACATAGTCAGTAGCGTAAGTAAAATGCTTGAAGAGCACATAAAATATTCTTTTCCAGGGTAAAATTAATAAAAAAATCATGGCTTGATAGCTTTTGCTTTTTGCAAGAAACCTTTTCAGATAAAGGCTAGATGTCTGGAGACCAACCCAAGAAAGTATTGAGCAATACAGCTGGAGGAAACCTGCAACATTAGTTCCTCAGCCAGTAATATAGTTGCTTAATATCTGGTGCCATTGATTATTGAACTGAATGCTAAAAAATGAGAATATAGATTAATTTGCAACAAAGCAGTTCATCTGTCTTGTGGCTTGCAGAGAGTATCTGTAACCATACTGTGAGCTACAACGTGTTGATGACCCTGGAGAAGCTACGAGGCACAAAGATGGATGAAAAGAAGTCAGAAACCTTGTTGTAGTCTCAGTGTGATCTTGGAGCATGGCCCAGTATTTCCTGGGCTACAGTATGTCTAGACTCTTGAGCTGCTTGTCACTAAAAATTGCATGGCTTTAACTCCTTTTTTTTCTCCTCCATCTCATCACCCCTAGCATTTGCATGTTAGTATTGTGGATGTTCAACTCAACTCAAGCCACCAGTGGTTTGGGGATCCAGCAGTGCTGGCCCTGTGGGAATCAGAAGTGGCTGAGAGAGCCAGAGTACATGAGCACCCTTGGGTTTGGCTTGCAGCTTCACTCTTAAGGTTAAATGCACCCTGAGGATTGTTATGACTTGGTTCTTTCTGTTGAATAGAGACAACCATCATCCAGTCTCTAACACCTATCTGGTTCACAGATTGTGCTGTAGCCCTTTGTAGTTCCAGTTGTTAAAGTGTAAGTAAAAAGAACACATTTTCAAAACACATTATCAGTGTCTTTGCTTATCCTATAGTGCTGTGGGTTTTTGGTTACGAAGTTGTCATCTCTGTATCTCCAGTTTTTTCATAACCTCACCTACTTAGAGGACAATATTTGTCAATTAGAAAATGGTACCTGCCATACATTCAGTTGTTCACAACGTTAACAAAGAAAATCCAGGTAGAAAGAATCGTCTTTTCCTCCTCTGTAACTGTGTATGTAAGTAATCGGTGTGGCTTAGGAGCATGAGCAAAACCTCCACAGGCTCTATTTAGGCTCTGCTTTTCACCCATTCCCATCAGAAACTCAAATTGCTACCTGTACTGGTAGGAAATATCCAACTGCAAAAGCTCCTTTTGTTCCCAGCCTGTCACCTGGCTTATCTTTTCCTGCAATTATAAGGACACAGAAGGAAAACATTTCTGAGCTGAATTCCCAGAACTTTGTGATTTGCTTTTAGCTTTAGGGTTCACTGCTATTCTCTTGTTTCTGTGCTGAGGTGGATTATGCAGGCATCAGAACTCTAAAGCCCAGGTATCTTTGTTTCCACAAACTTGGTCTCAGAAATGGCTGTGAAAGATCATTATGAGTTTTGAAAATCTAACCCTGAAAGGTACGTTGCTGTCAGATCTCTGAGCTTTAACATTAAAATACTTCAATTTTGTCTTAAGAAGAAAACGAAGCAAAGCTGGTTGATGAAGCTTTTGCAATGGTATACTTTTGCTACACATGAATCATGAGTCATAGCATCAGTAACATCAAAGCGTGTGCTAAGGTACAAATGATATGCCGGGGAGGAAGCAAAGGCAGGTGTGATACACGTGTTGACTGACTGAATGGTGTGTGCTTACTAATGAGGAGGTTTTAGCTCAAAAGAAAGGCTACAGTCTCTGTAGATGTTACTGTTCTCCCAGCAATACTATTCAGCAATGGTGCTGAAGACAAAGATAAGGAATCTTTGGACTTGATCCTTCATGGAAAACAGCTGACTTTTACCAATACTTTGTTTTCCTTTTCCTTCCCTCCATCATGCTGACCACATGTTGGTTAACTTTCTATGTAATATTTGGCCATATGTTGAAAATTCCTCCAAGAATGACTTTCCAAGTGCCAGAAAATGCTCTGCTGTGGCAAATTGACAAGCAGACTAATGCTATTATCCTTTAATGATGTTTTAATATAAGCAGAGATTTGAATGTGTCTGAAATCATGTTCAGAAGGAGGGCCTGAGGCTTCTTAACTTGGTATGAAAAAAAGTATCCCAAGCAGTGGTTTAAAAGTTCCTCCCTAGCTCAGGTCATTTTTGATAAAGAAGAGCAAAGTTTAGACTTAATTTGGTTTTACATTTTTATGTTTTATGTGATTGCTTACCTGTTTGTGTGAAAGGAGTGTTACAATATTCAGCCCTTTTAATGGTTAGTCCCTTACCTCTTTGATTCACATATAAATGGTTCTGCTAGGTATAAAACCTCAAAGCAAGCAGGTTTGTCCCATTTTATGTTTTAAAGAGGAAGAGTTAAGAGCTTTTCATTTAAACCTGCCGGCAAGAATACACATGACAAGGAAGAATCAGAACAGCCAAACAGAATGATTTCTTGTCATTATTTAGAATCAATTAGAATGTGTGATTTTTTTGCAAACATATAACTTTTTTTTATAGAAAGACTGTGTTAGTTGTTTGCAGATAGCAGTCTCTGTATGAAGAAGAATCAATAAATTTAATTCCAGTTGCATCTTCTTTTGATACTGAACACTAACATTTCTCCAAAGGAACAAGTGATTCCTAGGTTTCTCAAAGAAGAAATTTGTGTAGGTGGGGTTTTCTTGCAGTATCATAAGAAAGCACCCTTCAAATGGAAACTTCTGCATGTATATATAGCACAGCAGTAAAAGCAGACACATTCTTGTGGGTGAGCACATATAAACTCCTGAAGACTACAGAAACTGAAAATGAAAGTGACAAACTGATCTAGAAGCCTTTCTGCCCTGCTTCTGATATGGCCCCAGGTCTTCTCAGTAATTACAGAAAAGAATGATTTCTGGGTTTGCTTTGGTTTCTTTTTTAATTTACTTATTTTAGAATGAAAGTGGAAGGTTTGAAATTGTTGCCTTGTACTGATGTGCCTTGTATAGATAATGTGTTACTTGTTGCCTGTGGCTTCTCAGGAGACTGAGCAGAAGGTAGGAATAAGTAGCACATCTTGGGAGACCACTTTGGCTGCAGAATTGTTGTGGAATTCAGCACATCACCAGCATAGTGACTGTTTATTGTTTTGGTTGTTCAGCTTGGGGGTTTTCTTTAAACTAAATTAGTAGAACTTTTCTTTACAGAGGTGTTTCATTTTTCTCTTTGATGTTAATATATGGAATATACCTGCAATTATTCAGTTTGCAATCTCTCAATAAGCGTACGAAATCTAACGAAACCATAATATTTATGCTCCTTTTGAGGGTTAGCATTAGCCAGTTTTTTTTTAAATGGTAAATATTTTTCATGTACAAATATCCATTACAGTTTGTCTGAGTTTATATGTGTATGCGTGTGTGCGCACACACTTAAGTTATTGGGTACCCTCTATATATATTGCAAAGTGCCAATGAAAAGACACAGCTCCCATGACATGGAAACGGTGTTGAATATTTTTCAGTATTAGATTATACTTCCCAGCGTTAATTCTGCAGCGATTTCTGCCATGATAAAATGAACTCATTAATACCTTAGTAAACATCAACTGCAGCCTTATTTTTCCATCATTAAACAATGGACAATGCATTCAGTATTCCAGCCCAGCTGATCATGAGATAAAGTATGACTAAAAAGTAGATCATCTGGTTGATGCTCCAGTGTTTGGTAGGACACAAAGGACTCCTTTCTCCTCTCCAGCATGCCCTTGCAGCACCTCCTGCAGTCAGTGGGAGCTGTGCGTGCCTATTTGTGGCACTGTATCTGAAACACTTGCCCCATTTCATCATTGAAATTAGCGAAGCAATTAGGGATGTTCAAGCCAAGCACCACCACTTCTTGACTACTTCTACATTCATCTGGTTGCAGTGTTAGGTTTAGTGGCTGGGCATCGCTTTTACGCTTTTGTGGGCCCACATGTGGTCCTTGGCATGCGGTGTCTGTGCATCATTCGTGCTTTCCATGGTGGAAGATGTATGTATGTGTATGTATGGCCAGACTTTGCGAATGAAGATTTTGGGAAGGGCTCTCCCCCCGTGGGTGTGCCCTTCCAGCCTGCCCAGTGGATTTTTTTAGGTGAGGCACAGTGTGCGCAGAACTGGCCCCACCGTTTAAGTCCTAAGGTCAATTTGCCATGGCCGAGCGAGCTCGGACAGTGACAGTGAAATCCTCAGGACTGTCTACAGCGCCCTGTACTAACCGGGGCTGACCCTGCTGAGCATCTGAGGTCTGACAGGGCCGGATGGCAGGGAGGCATTTAGGTAGAAGATGACTGCATATGCTATTAGACATATCCATTAACTATCTGGAGTCTTCCTAAAAGAAGGATTTTCTTATTTTCCTCTTGTTATGATATGACCCTATTTAGTAAAAACTCCAGTCTTGTAGACAAGCATGCCACAAGTAAGGCTTACAACTGGTGAAGGTGCAACTTGGATTATTCACACCAAGCATGTCTCAGAAGGATCATCCCTGGGCAGACAGCAAGTACTACAGCTTAGATGTCCAAGTGGTGCTGAAGCCACTAGGTGTGACCTGCAAGCAGTTTCATTCTATTTCTGTATGCATGTGGGTACAGGAGAAGGAAACTGAGCCCACCAGATCCCTTCCATGCTCCTTTTGGGTACAAAATTGTGGAATTGAGATGAATTTGAACTAATGCCAGGGACCTGAGAAGCTTCCTTTAGAAGGCTCCTGCTGCCAAGTGTTTCATTACTTTTTCATGGCTGGAGATACTCTAGAACAGTAGTTATTCAAGCCTTGTGTGTTTTCCAATTGTGGCTGCTGCCTGTGTCACACCGGGGTGGTGGAGATGGCAGTGGTGCGTGTCAGCCTCTGTGCTAGGCAGGGCTGACCCCTGTTGGCCTCGCAGTTCAAATATCCCTCTGTATTCCAGTGCCTGGAAGCTGAAGAGCTTTACTTTTTCCTAGTACCTGACAAGGGACCAGAGACTTGTGGCTCACAGGATAGATACGGCTGGGTGCTCCTATGGTATGTCACGTTGTGGGTGTCTGGGCTGCTAAAGACATTTGGAAAGAGTCAGCTCCCTACACACGTGGGGGAATTTGATGCAGCTCTTTCCCTGGCTATCCCTTTAGTGAAAAAATGCCTGGGAACTGCATCTCCACAGGATTGCCTGTGTGTCCAGAACTTGAATGTATCCATGTAAAGCCTTTACTCAAGCTTTCTGTCCATATCATAGACTATATCTGCATGTTTTTTTATTGGGGCAGACTCGTGTTCCTCACAATAATGGTGGAGCTGAGGTGGAGACCCATGTCAGGAGCACAGCAGCATCCAAAGAGTTGAGGTGGCCTTCACAGCAGAGTTTATGCAGGTTCACCTAGTTGAAACCAAAGATGAAGACAGCACAGGTTTCTTTACAGAAGACTGCCCACCCTGCAAATGGGGAGTTTATTGCAAGCACTGATATGAATTCGGTTCAGAAGTAGGAATCAGGGATGGAGTTCTCAGTTATGAAACATTTACTTCTTTTTTCTCATGTAATTCTTGTACCTATGTAGTTTTAGTATAATTTTTCCCACCTCTAGCCTTAATTTTTTTTTGTTCAATGTTACTTTTCTAATGCTTATAGAAGTTGTTCATAAATGGGAAAATGTCTTTCTCATTTATATATGTGAGCCTCATACAAGTAACTGTACCTTTGTTGTACCTGTGCATTCCTGGATCAGTTCAGGTATCATCCAGTGGGGTTTTTTTGCACTGATCTCAGTGGGTGGTTCTCAATATCAGGCTGCTACAGGCTAAAGGAGCCTTAGCTTCTTTCTGGAGCCATGAAAGGCACCGTGTGGTGTTTGGCATGTACAGCCTGGAAATGGCTCCTTTGTTATACAGCACATGGATGTAAAAAATCATTGACAACGTGGAGCTGAGGTTTTGTAAGCTGAAGGACTAAAGTGTACCCACACCAATATAGCTACATGAGAGGTGCTGGTGGCAGGAGGGCCCATGCCAGAGTGTTTGGCTTAAAAAGCTTCAGTTGCCAGTCACACAGTTCATGTAAAAATTGTAAATGGTCTTTTCCCACAAAAGCTAAGCTTTGACACCCACACACGTGAATTCTAAATCAAACTGATCGATCTACCTCATAAGTGTGATTCCCGTATATTCTCTTTTCTTATAAAACAACCTCTGATAGCACTGAAGTGAATAATTCTATATTTGGCAATTATTTATGAACTGCAGATCTCATAAACACAGCAGATGCATTTCCTGGATGGCAGCCATTAGTGCATCTGGGGATTTATTTACTAGTTATTGAAAATATTGAGCTGGAAGGGAAAAGGAAAAGATGATGCCACCTCTTCCTAATTTTCACTTAATTTTTGAGGTGCTCCACAGCACTCCTTCCTGAGATTTGTCACATTAGAAGCAACCTTTCACATCTCTCAAATATTTAGTTGTCTTCCAAAGTAATATCCTTCTAGGATATGTTGCAGGCCCTGCTTCTTGGAGATTTGTCTCCAAATCCATTTAGGACAGCAACCTCTTAATTTCTTTGAAGAAAAGCAAAAAATCCTTGCAAAATGTTCTTAAGGGGATTTTCTTACTGTGCTGGGTATGACTAAAAGTTAGAATTAATTTTTAGAGTGGCTGAAAAGTGAAATTGAATGTTTTGGATGCCCTGAGATTTTCTGTGTTCTACACGAACATCTAAATGAGGACACTGGTGGGTGTCTTGTTCCCTGTGTGCAAAGGTCTCTGAGAGAGAGGAGCAAAGGGGTATTGAGTCTTCCTGCCTGGCTGCCTCAGTCACAGATGCTTTCCTGAGTGCCTTTAATACATCTGCTCTCTTAGGCTGATTCAGGGGCTCCAGCTCGTCTTACAGGCACCAACAAATTACAGCCCCGGGTGAAATTTTGGGAGAAAAAGAAAAATTGATCTGGGATGTAATGGAACCTCTGCTGCTTTTTGATATTTTGCAAGTGTCAAGTGCTCAATTATTCCTGGTTTCAAACTAAGTAGTAAGAAAATGGGAAGAAACACCTGCTTTATACTGGTCTTGAGGATTTCAGATCCATTATCTCAATGACAAGATGTTGTACACTTTATCTAGTTTTCTTTGGTTTGTGTTTGTCCAAAACTTGTCCTAGTGTGGGGAATATTTAATACTCTCTTCCATCCTTCCCATTTTCATTCCTCCTGTCTTTCATTGTTTCGTGTTTTGTTTTGTTTTTTTTCCTTTAATGCTTTTTTTTGGAGGAGAGTTCCAGTTGTAATAAGGATAGGCCAAAAGGATGACATTTGGATTTGTGGTGAGTTTTTATTGCTTTCATGCCTGAGGTGAAAAGAGGGATGATTTCAGGCCATTAAACATGCAGTAAGGCATGAATATCTTTGGGCTTAGTATTTTCTCTCACTGAAATTTAGACATTCAATTTTAATATGGACTTAGTTTAGGGAAGAGCATGTTCTTTATGATATACAGCATTTAGCTCCTTGTGTTAGAATTTCAACTGTGAATCTTTATGGCATTGGGATTGAATCCCTCTGACTTCCTTAGGAAGCAATGTCAGTGACAGGGTTTGCAGTATCCACTTCTGTTCGTGGAGTATATTCTTCCTTAATGGAAAAGCAAATATCAAGGGCCATTTCTTTAACTGTATGTGATCGTATTCCCTCTGCACGCTACCTGTATGTTGTATTTTTATATGTCAAGTAAAACACTTAAAGACGTATAATAAAAGATATGCCAAGTCAAATGCCCATAGAAAAACACTTCTAATAGGCTTATGAGAGCACGCTCATTTGAATGGTCGGCTGTCGCACTTGCTATGTCACTGGCATTTTCCACATTGAGGTGAGACCAAAAGAAACTGTGCAGCAAGAAACTGAAAACTTAGAGGCATAATTTAATAAAAACATTTCACTTCTGTGCTGGTTGCTGCTTTGCGATAGTTGTGAGCTTTAGTGCCATCACTAGTTGAATATTTTTGAAGATGATTTCAGATTCATTTCATTTTTAAAACAGTATTTTTTTTAAATTTCTGTAATTATCCCTGTAAACAGCTTAATTACAAATATTTATTCTACTAATCATAATAGTGTTTGTTATTTTCAATATGAATTCATTTCCAGTCTTCCAAAATGTCTTGGGGCTTATTAATCTACAGTGTTGATGTAAATGTCATTTGCGATAATTTTCCACTGCTGTTTCTTTCCAAGAAATATCTTAAATTTTCTAAAGAGCCATTAGGGTTTGATGCGAGGTAACAGACATGGCAGTAACATACCGCTCTCGGGTACATGGTTCTCTACTATTTTTTGTGCAAGGAAACAGCCTTGAGATTCAACCTTTCAAAGTAAGCCATGTTCCTTAAAATAGATTAATTGTCTTTCAGAAAAAAATGGGTGGAAGTAGAGTAGAAAAAAGACCTGCTTTCTCTACCAGTGGGTCTGTAGGCATTTTTGGTAACTGCTTATGTATTGGCTTCCACGTGAGCCCTTAAGCTTGAGGAAGGCAGTCAGAGAGGATACTGCAGAATACATTGCTAGACATTTTAAACAGCAAACTGTATATAGTGAGTGCACCTTAGGGCATTTTGTAAGGTAGCAGTTTGCTGTTAAGACATATCTTTGTGTGCTGGTACTGCATGTGTCAAAACCAGGCTTTCTCTTGTCATATGAACTTCGGCCTTTCACTTCATCACAGTCTCAGAAGTCAGTCTCAACTCCAGGTCTACAAATATCCATAGTGGAAACTTCTACTGATGTTTTCCTGCCATTACCCAGAATTCACACTGAGTCTGTAGGTTAATGGCTCTCTGTCACTCATCTGTGAACCATTAGAAGTCAATGGAGTATTTGCTGCTGAGCTGATCTTTCCCTTTCGTTGCTGCTTTAAATGAAAACATGTGGAAAATACCTAGTTTCTGTAATTACTATAGAGCATGGTGGGTCCCAGGTAGAGACCTAAGGAGTATCTGTGCAATGAAAGGAAAGTGAATCTACAGGAGTATTTCAAATGAGGGATTGCCATTGTATGACCACGAGCTTGAAAAGGACAGCTTGCACAGTGGATGAAGATAGATCACACAATCCCTGTGCAGACGTTGTCCCCTGTGTCAGAAGACAGGCCTTGGTGGAAGCTACCTTCAGCCGCAGACACATGGGCTCTGGAACTGCAGAGCTGGCAGCACAAGTGGTGCCCCTGCTGAGCCCAGGGAAGCTGTGCTCCCAACCTGCTGCCTGTGCTTAGTGCAGCAGACGGTATTGATCTGTCACACCTGTGACACATGTCTGTCAGCACATTTACTGAAATCTCTTGCTCTGTTGGAAGTCACTTGACTCGGTTGATGCTGGGCTTGAGCAGTCTCCCCCAGGTCAGTAGATCCTGCCTACAAATGTGGGTCATTTGGCAGCAATTCTGTACTGCCAGTGTCACTAGGGATAACACCGTGACACCAGTAAAATGGCTGCCATCAGCAGGACGCCTGCTCTGTCAGCTGTAATTAAAATCTTTGGCCCAAATAATCCCTTCTGGATCCGGGCAACGAAGGGACTTTCTGTATTTTCCCCTGTTTGTTCTGAAGTGAATGTCAGCCCCCAGAAAAACACGCTTCATCCCCCTGATTTGGCAAACAGTTTTGGCTTACAGCCCACGTGAACAGGGCATAGCCTTGACTCTGGAGAGAACTGCTTTAGCCCAAGCAAGGCCCCAGTGGGATAATCCTTAGACCTGACAGTTTCATTATTGAGTCACAGAACATACAGGGACTTTGGAGTGGGTCAACTGCTGTCTGAGGGAGAAATGAGCCATGTGGGTACTCAAACAGTGATGCTAGTCGTGGTTTCTCCATAATGCCTGTTTGCATTGGATGAAAATGTGAGGAGCAGTGATTGAATAGTGTATTAGTGCTTGTGCACACAAGTAACTATCTCAGCTATATATCTGTCTGTTCCTGGGGACTAAGAAAGGGCAGCTTCCTTGTGCCAGCTAGCCTTGGTTTAAAGTTAGGAATCCTCTTTGTGTGTGTTTTGGGGGGGGGGGGGGGTTTGTTTGTTTTTGGATTTTTATTTTTTGGGGGGGTGAGGAGGGGAGGGTGTGGGGGGCAGTTGGTTTGTATGATTTTGGTTTAGACTCTTGGTATAGACAGCCTGGCCTCAAAAATGCTCTGACTGGTTGAGTTGACTTTTTCAGAGGTACTTGAGATGTGGCCACAGCTGTAAATCAGAAAAAAACCCAAGCAAACAAAAAACCCTAAAACACCAACACACATCCCCAAAACCAACCAAACCAACCTCGCAAAAGCCTGCACCTCTTTTCTGTGGGCAAAAGTTGTTTTGTACTCTATTTGGTCAGGTTGTATCCCACCCAAATCTGTGATCCCAGTGTTTGATGCTGGCTGCCTGCCTTCACTATGGCTGGCTCCAAGCTGACACATGAGATGTAGGGACTTACTGCCTCTTCTGCTTTTTCTGTAGTTACCAAGAAGGAACCTCCTCGGTCCAAAGCCATGTTGCTTCTATTGCTTACACCATACAAAATGTAGCAGGGGAAAAATGGGTACTTTCCTTTGCTCTTGCCCAGTTTCTCACCAGTGAAAAGGGACCTCTTCAGCCAACTGGAGCTAAAAGTGCCTTTTTCTGGAGGCAAGCATCATGTGGAAGTTCCACCACAGAAATGGGAAACTGTGCCCCAGCACCTCCCTAATGTCTGCAGGTGATGGCTCTGACAGCTGCTGGGCTGTTCTCTAGACAAGGGTCTCTAAATGTCAATCTCCAGAGATACTTGGTGTCAAGACATGATTTACGATGTTAGCTTGATTTTGAACAGCATGCTCCTTTTGCCAAAGCTGTGAGAAGAAGAAAAATACTTGGTGTAAAAATGTTTTATAATTGTGTGCGGTTTTACATCTATTGATTGCATGTTATGTGAGTTTGCTGAAAGATCTCCTTTGATGAATTTCTATAAAAGCAAAGAAGCTAATACCCTATTGAAAAAATTGCCAAGTAAAGATAATCCAATTAGGAGGGTGCACATAGCTGAGTTTCTAAGTTATTGATGTTGCCTTAAAACTGGCTGCCTTATAGTGCAGTAAAAGCTGCAATGTAGATGACACATTTAGCTGTAGTCACATTGTGATACCACTGTGCAGTATTTTTTTTTTAAAGGTGCACAAAAGAGCTTTTTTTAAAGAGACTTGTGGGTTATTTTACAGAGTACAAGTACAGAAGAATATGTTTATAAATTAAACTTGTGGGAAGTAAACAGTAGGACTGGTGCCTGCACCTGTTTGTTGTTAGGCTTTAGAGAGTGGCTTCTGTCTTTAAAGCTAAGCATTTGCATGGTGTCATTTGCAAAACTCAGGCCAAAATCTTGCAGCTGTCGAAAGGGAATTCCACTTGCACAAAGAAAGTGTTTTCCTACTGTGGCTCTTAAAGTAAATAAATAAAACTCCAGAGCAAATGGGCAAGTTGAGTGGCAGAGTTTGCATACATGAGCTCTGTAGTCAAGGGCTGCAGCTCTGGTTGCTCCTTGGGCTGGCTGCAGAAGTCTGTTGGACAGTATAACCCAAAACTACTCAGAGCTTTAGTTTTTTTAAGCAGTGCTTTCTAAATCAGCAAATAGGCAACAGCTGTGGGACGTTACCTTTCAAGAGAAGGTAAGGAATAACTAAAGAACAGTGTTCTGCACTAACCTGATCTAGAGGCCATATTAAAGCCATGGATCATGGTAGCAGAGCCTGTGTCCAAAAGCAAGAGGACAGAGCATCTTCCACAGAGAGATTAAAGAGGAGGTATTGATTTCTGTCGCTGTTATCAAGCATCTGGGACACTAATCAGCATCTCAGTTATGCATTTTAGTAAAAGGAAGAGCAGTGATTCAGTGGTTGGGAAGGCAGCAGGATTAAGTGGAAAGGAGAGACAACATTATGAAGTATATTCAGCTGCTGTCCCCAACAGAACATTGAAAGCTGTCATGATTGATTTCTAGGAAGACTATCTGAAATATTACTTCAACAGAATATCCTATTTTAAACATAACCTGGGTGAATTTACTATTTCCCGTATGTTTTCTGTTGAAAATAGCTTGCAAAATCTCATACTCTCTGAGTAAAGGCTTTGTGCCAAAGAACGAATAAACCAATTAGTCAGTTAAAAGTTAAAAACTACTGTTAAATGTAATCTGTAAATACTTGCAAGATATTTCGGTTCAGCACTTATTGTTTGCTGTTATTATGATGCTGGTAAAACATAAATGGAGAGAAAACTGGGTGCTTTCTCAGATGGGGAAAGGGTCTGTTTTGAACATCTTTGATGTTGAAAATGAGAAGACTGACCCAGCTTTCAGGTTCCATTAGGACCAGATCCATAGCGCCTGAATTGGGACCCTCATGCCCCTTAGTAATACAAGGAAAGAGTTACTGGGTACCACCTTAGGGCAGTTCAGGCAACTTCTCCCTGTTCATTACCTTCTTGAGTGACCTTGATTGAAGACAGCCAGGGCAAACCTGGGTCTGTCTTGCCTGTGCCAGACCTTGCTCTTTTGTGTGCACTGGGATTCAACTTCACATGCCCAAGCTGTGCCAGCTCATACCCATGCAGTCAAGTCCTGTCTCCCCGTGGGCATCTTATGGCCTTGCCAGCCTGAGAGGGAACTTTATCAGAATGTTATGATTTTGTTGTTCAGTGTAACAGAAGTAAACACCTGTGCAGGAGGGTTTTAAATTCTGGTTGGCATGGATGTTCCCTAAATCACTCTCAGCTGACTGCTGAAAAAATTTTATTTATATAGATAGATAGATATAGATATATATAAAAGCTGGAATTTTCAGTTTGCAGTTTCTCCAGAGCATGTGTGAGGAAATTGAATCTCTCTTACTAAGTTGTACTTTGTTCTGCAGTTCTTGAGACCTCATTAATAAAACTGTACCAAAAGGAGAAGGAACACTATTTTTGCATTTAATCCTCACAGGTTTTCTGTATTATCCCTTGGCTTCCATATACTATATGGCTTTAAATGTGTCTTTCAAAACCTATCAAGTACATTGTTCCCTGTTGCTAGAAATCTAAGCCATTTAGGGTTAGTATCTGGTTTATTGACTAGTTGTTATAACTGAAGTTACACAGCCATAATTCCAGGTCATACCAGATGTTTTCAAGGTCGGCTGAGTGCCTGGCAAGTTGAAAATGCAGTGGAAAGTGTGAGTCAAACTGTGGGGCTTTTTGCATTAATTTTACAGACATATCTGAGATTATGAACATAAAGTGGCATTGACCTGTTGCTATTATTTGCACCTTTCCTTTGTGGTTTCTATCATTATCTATTATTTCACTGTATTTTTAATGAAAAAGTTGTTGTTGGGTTTTTTTTTTTTTTGAAGAGTATTGAAGGACTCTGCTAACTGAAGTAATTCATAGTATGATGTGACTATCCAATATTCTTCTGTGCATGAAAAGTAAAAGAAAAAAACCAAAAAAACAGTGTAAGAAACCTCTAATGTTGGCATTGAAAATGCAGCAAATGCAGACAGCAGCTGAGGTCAGATAAACACTACTACTGTAGGTAATTGCCACTGCTTTGGGAACTGGTTAGGGAGAAGTTAATTCTCTGAGCTGAAATTTTGTCATGACATCCATTTACCTCTAAGCTTGCAAAAGGCACATTGGCATCTTTGGAGACTTTACAGTTCAAAGGGGTATTGTACTTCATTCAAACTCTGACTGTTAATAAATAAGTGAAATACAGCAGCATAAAAACATGGGGGAGCTTTTTAATGTAAATTTGTACAGTTGTGCAGTTGTGTTAACATTGGAACAGGCAGCCCAGGGAAGTGGTGGAATCACCACCCCTGGAGGGATTTAAAAAATGCGTAGATGTGGCACTTGGGGACATAGTTCAGTGGTGGACTTGGCAGTGCTGGGTTAGTGGTTGGACTTGATGATCTTAAAGGTCCTTTCCAGGCTAAGTGACTCTACGGCAGAGTGAGACGCATGTACTGTATAAATGTCCAGTGAGATTTTTGCAAATGCATAGTAACTTAATTCCCAAATCTTGCTGATATGTTTCTTCCTAGTACTCCCACTCTTTTTGTTTTAAGAATTCTTTTACACCCCAGTGATTTTTCTGATATCACAGTACTCTCACAGTATGGATTTACATGACGGGCTAAATTAAGCAGAAGGACACCACCAGGAGCAGCACATCCACCAGCACTATTGTCACAAGAGGCAGAGCTGCTGCCCACCTCTTTTGCTTCTTTTGTAAGCCTTTAAGAAGTATTTTTTCAGTCTTCTATGCGTTTGGGAAGATTAGATCAAAGTGCTAAAGTGGTCGATAACCAAAATTCAAGCAGACTAGTTATTTACAGTTCACTTACAGCTCTATTAAAAATCTTACTAATAAGAGCAAAAAAATTTAATTTTTATTTGGGTCATACATACTGATTCAGTATTAGAGATGTGGATGGTGCTTATTTGAAAGTGCACTCTCTTGCCACTGATTTTAGAAAATATGATTTGTGTCAGTAATGACATGGTTTTCCATCCTGGAGCAGTCTATCAGAGCTCCCAGAAGGGTTCATTTTAGTTTAATATTCATGGATGAACTAGCCCTTACAGAAGGGCTTTTCTGCTTTTTCTATTTACATTTCAAATAATTCCATGGAATTATGTGGGAGCAAGAGAATTGTCTGCTGAATGCTGATGGATAAAGTAATATTAATAATAATATAATTAGCAGTGGTAAGGAAGTAAATAAGTCACAGAAATTTGCATGTGCTTTATTCTGTAAAGTCCTGTGGCTGTATATTTTTCCTTAATTTTCAATATGTATATTACTGTTTATTCTGAAAGGAAAAAGCTTTCCCATCCAGTTCGTCTGCTGGCATCTTCCATAACCCAGACACCACATATCCCCTAGCAAAGGTCAGCATTATCCATCCGCAGTGCAGGTTCGTTTTACTGGACTAATGTTTACTACATGCTTGAGCTGAGCTTTTGTGATGAGTACCGCCTTCTAGGGGGAAAAATGTTTGCTCTGTAAACCAGAAATGGCAGTTTATAATAGTACTGTGGGATAGGGAAGAGAAGAGGGGGAAATGGAGCTGAAATCTACATTATGGAGGGACTGTAGTTTCTGATTACAGCCGCAGGAATCCTGATCTACAATTCTTTGCCAATGAATGTCGCCTCTGCTGCCCGTAGGGTTCTATATGAAGGTTGGTAGGGGCAAGATTGCCTTAGTGTTTTAGATAGGAGAAAAGCTTCTTTCTGTTTTTATTGTGGGTCTGAAGGAGGTGAGAGAAAGTTTTGTTCTTTGTGTCATGTCCAGCTGGCATTTCCAGTAGGTTTCTGAGAGGAATTCATAAACCCATATTTTTTCTAATCTTCAGGCTTTATAGTTCCCCAAGATGGTGCTTACAACTCAAATCAAAATGGAAGTGTTTCCCCTCTTCTTAAGTTCTCTGCTGCTAAGTCTGAAATGAGATCCAGCCTTTCTGTAGAGTCTCCTTGTGTGCTTCAAACTACATCATGTTTGTTAGGCAGCATGAAAAAATCTAATTGAACTTACAGCACAGGTACTGAAGTATATTAGTAAAGTACAGTTTCTGATGCAATCATTTTCCCTTTTGATCTTGTTTGTCACTTTAATTTATGCACTCAAATAATTTATAATGCCTGGTAATTAAAAATGAGATTCCTTAATAAATTATGTGGGAGTTAGGTCAAATTTTGTATTTGAATTCAGAAATGCCTTGTTCTAACTTGGAGCAGGAGTGGTACATGTGCAAATCCAAGCAGTCTTTAATTATTAATTGGTAAAAAGATGTCATTTACTTAGTCGTTGTACTGCTTTGAGTCTCAGGAGCATGTTACTTACCTATTCCTCTTTGCTAAAGCCAGTAAACCCCAGTTCATGAGGCCCATGGCTTCCTTTTGTTTTACATGCAGCATCAACACTGTCCTCTGTGGTTTTCAGCAGCTGCCTGCATGTTTAAATGTTTTGTACTGGGGAATATTTTTATGAATATCTAACAAACACAAACTCTGTGTGTGTGCGTGCAGAGGATTGCTTGTCTTAACATGGAAATGAGTCTTTGAAAAGATCTGTTACATTTCATACCATTACAAAAACATAGGTGAGTTACTGGAGCGATTACTTTAGCCAAAGTGGTTCAGTGGTACATTTACAATGCATTTTAGATGTCTTCTGAAAAGCACATTTAAGTCTTGGCTCATCTGAGATGGTCTCAGATTAGAGCTCATTAACCACTGCCCTGGAGAGAAGAGTTGGGAAAGTAAAAAAACTATTGGAGCCTGGATTTACTCACAGAAGGTATAGATACAAGATTGATGGTTTGTCCGAGATAATTACATGTCCAGTTAGTGAATCCAGTATGCTCTTTGGATGCATTAATCATTTTGGAGAAAGCTCTGGGCTGTAGTATGAAATACTGCATATTAGAGTTATGTTAAATACCAGTGCCTGCTGGGGGGAGAGAACTAGGAAGTGCCATTTGTGTGTTATTCGTGAAGTTTTAATTGTTCATGTCTTGCTCAGAAATTAAAAAGTTTTGTGGAAAGAAAGAAAGAAAGCTCTTGTCTGTGAAACTATAATGTACTTGCCAAAGGAAAATTTAATTGAAGTTGCTCTTTCCTCTGATGGCTTCTCTTGAATCTGCAGCACAGTGAGCCAGTAATGTGCTTCAGTGAGGCCCCAGCTCCTTCAGCTGCTTTTGTATGTGATTTCTATTTTGTTAAGGCAAAGAGGCAACTACAGGAAAATGGCAACTTCTTAATGATTGGGTTGTAATTACAGTTAAGCACAATTTTCATCAATCAAAAAAGGCATAATTCTAACAGTAAAATAACTGTATCTGTAAAATAGATTTTTAATGGAGGATGGTATTCAGTACCCTAAAAATAGCAGCTGCTCCCTCCTCCATAATGCAGTGTGAACACTAGCTAGTTTGTCCTGCCAAGGGACTGCTTTTTCATGAAGCATCATATAGGTAATACAGATAAAAGAAATACTACTGCTCTACAGTAATTTTAGAAGCCCTATGAAAGCTATTTAACATCAGATAAGAAATAACAGTTAACAAAGAGAAAGAAAACCTGAGACCTAGCAACAATAATAGCTATAGACTTTTGAAGGTTCTCCAAAGGAAAAGAAATGCAGTGCTAACTAAGCAGGTTAGGAAAAAAACCCCAAACCAGATTATGGCCATGTGTGCTGGTAATTGACTGCATTATTCATGTAGTCATTCCAAGGTGTATTTCTGCATCTGCTCAAAATGCTTGGTGTGAAATCAGGCATCAGAAGCTTCATGAACCTATTTCACTGATGTTGCAGTGAGAAAAACCCATTAGTATTCTAAGCTCATATAGTTTGAATTACATTTTGGTAAGTCTAGAATAACTACTAGATAGGGAATGTGATGCATATAAATTAAAGCAGTGCAAAGAAAGGTACATAGATTCTCCATGGAGATCTTTAGTAGTTGTGACCCTTGTATTTGCCTATAAAGACAGGAAAATGAACCCTAAATTTTGGAACAAGGTTTAGAACTGTTTTACTGTAACTTAAAGCTTTTTTTGTTGTAGTTTAGACTACCTGCAGAATAGCTGGAAAGTATTGCACTACATCTCAGTATAGTTCACTGTCAAATTCCTATACCTCTGGAAAGCTCAGCTCTAACTTCAGGAATTATGCATCCTACATATTCTTCTTGCCCTCCCATCTCTAATTCCTAGGGAGCTGTATGAGGATTGGTGCAGTCTCTGAAGCTGCCCTTTTCTCTTCCTTTGTAGTTCTAATGCAACTTCAGAAAGCAGCTGTCTTAACTGTGGCCAGCATCTCGTGTGTAATACACAAAGAATCAGTAGCAGCACTCCGGGGACAGCATTAATATTTAGCCAAGCTGCCAGCACTACAGTGAAAACTGAGATATGTTTTTATACATCTGTGCTGACAAATGTAAGTCCTGTTTGGAATGCAGTTTGCACAGCTGTCCTCATTCCCCAGCAGCATGTCAGAAATGATCTTGATGAGATAATTTTTTTAATTCATTTTACTAATTGTCCTCTCTTTTGGGGGAAATTCCTGCATCACCCCAACGCAGAAGAATGTTTACTCCTTCCTAGCAGAAGACTTCTTGAGGTTATTATGTCTGGATGCTCCCAGTGTTCTTGGAAAGTGCTATTCCCAGTCCTGGCCATGTTGCAATAAGGAAGTTGAGGCAATATGAGTCTGGTATTACTGCCCTAGCTAATATTTAGGAGGGAAAGGTTGTGGAAGTTTCTTGTATTTGCTCCTCAGACATTGCAATATAGAGTTTCTGAGAGATAGTTTTATACCTGATCAGAGCAAAAACTTTTAAGAAGATGGAAATTCAGTGAATTTATCTGTATTGCTTTATAAATTGTTCACAGCTTGATTTTATGCCACCAGATAGCTCAGAGTGGAAGTTGAGTAAGAGAAATAATTTGAGGTTTTGCCGTAACTGTGTTTAAAGGGGACGGTGCTCTTCAGATTGTGTCATTCCTGATGCTTTGTTCTTGATGCACACTTTCTTTGAAAATAATAGTGCCTTATGAAATGAGGTTGCTAGGGAGCAAGCTACTGAGTGGAGAACTTACCAGAGGTTAAAACAAGATTTTAGTCATTTTGCACAACAAATACTTTACTTTTTTAACTGGGATTAACACCCTGTAACTGTGAATGTTACTGTATAGCAATCTTTTGACTATTGATGACTAGTTTGTGTGTCCTGGCAATTGGGCTGTTAATACTGAGACTGGGGATAACTTTTGAGTGGTGCTGAAATCAACTACAGTTACAGTCACTTAATTTTCTTTGCATTCATTGCATTGCAGCATCTTATTTTTGCGCCACTGTAATGATTATGCGAGTTTTCAAACTGCAATTCTCCTTGAAAGTCCTTGCAAAATGTAATTTGGCGAAATTTTAGAGTACTCTGAAATGCTGGCTCTTAAAGGGTGAAAGATCCAGCAGTTCTGACAGTGCCTTGGAGAGCAGCAGGCTGTGGCCCCGTGAGAGCAGCATGTTCTCCCATGCAGAGTCTGCAGGCAGGGCACAGGTTGATTTTACATGGCCAGGGACTTGTGTTCCATGGCATCTCTCCCGTGGACTGATCCTGCATGTGATTTGCCTGCAGAGGAGCTCTGAGGCCCCTGTATGTCATAGAATCATTGCGAATGAAGTTGACTGTGATTTCAAGAACTCCCTTTGTCTATCTTCATACATAATTTTCTTTGTTAATCTCTTCCTACCAATTTCTTATTTTTATTCCATGGTTTTTGTTTTTAAATCTAACTCTGCACATGTTAGAAATCCTAGGAAAACTATTCTCATTTTAGTTTTCTCATGAGATTTTTACCTTTTGTCTGCATACATTTTTACAGTGTAATAATTTGGCCATCGTCTGTTCATTGCAGTAACAGGAAAACTGTTGTTTAAAAGCCTTGGTCATCAGGTTGCTCCATCAAATTGTCTCCATTACATCTGGGAACAGATTCAAAGGATTAGTTGTAGTTAATTCTCTGTTTCCATTTTTCTTTTATTTTTTATTGCATCATCTATAAACAAAGCTGTCTCAGCCATGGTACACTGAATGAGAGCTGTGCTCTGTTGTACTTACTTCATAGGGTGTTGGACACCTTCATATGCCTGTGCTGAGTGGATGCACTTATATTCTGTTACTGTATTTCACTTTTAATGAAGCCTACTTCTGTTTTCATCTGAATTGTTCCTTTAAATGGTCCTTGAGGAATGAACACAGTCAAGATGTATAGTCAAATATCTTGTTAATGGTGGGTTGGGGTGGTTTTGGCTAAGGTCTTGCAGAGGCAGTCAATTGTCAGGTATCCCATAAAATTGCTGTTTTTTCAGTGTTGGTCTTGGAACATATTACATGATAAAAATTTATTCTTCTGTGTAGAAGTCATGTCTGAGTATTTTGAAACCATCTGGCAGCTCTGTGGTTTCATATCACAGTTAAGTTCTGAATAAGCCTAAAAGATAGACAACAGAGAGAGAGGAATGTTTGGAAGGGCTTATTTGCCAGCAGTCACATTTCTGGTGCTTAACTCAGCTTCAGGATGAAATACTTTGCTGTTGTCACCATGAATCTTAATGATTAATTCTTTGCTCCTGGCAATCACGGAATATTGAAAATTGCTAGAAATAGGATCCCGACTAAGAGTGAGCCTGAGCCAACTTCTCACATGGATGCCATATACAGATGGATGATATATTTTATGTAACATTCCTCTAATATTTTGAACTAGATTTTAAGTGTATTCTTGAAAAAGCTGAAAACGTTATTTTTGAACTGTTCATGGTTTTCCTGAGCTGTGGTGCAATAATAAGGTTAGCATGTGATTTTTACTTCCCTACCTATGTGTTTATGTACCTACACACCTATGGAGACCAATCAACATCCACCCATTTCACTTGGCCACTAGTAGTATTTTCTGTTAGCAAATAAATATTCCACATTTAGTGAAAATGCTGAGGTCTACTGTTCAGATTCAAGGAATTTCTACTTTCTAGAATCCTATGCTTCAGTGAGGTATGTCGAAGAAGGAGCAAGGCAGCTGCTGTTTTCAGTTTGTACAAAATCCCAGTTTTCAGCATGACTTGGAACAAGATGCATGGCATGCAACAAGCCATCTGATTAATCAGCAGAGAATTTGCAAACATCAGCAATGCTTCAAGAGGATATAGGACCATGTTTCCTTGTGCTTTCCATATATAGTTCTTTGCCCTTGCTCATCTCCTCTCCATGAGAGTTCAAGTGAGGTCTGTAGTTTCACTAAACACAGGGCTGTCTGGAGTCTCTGGCTTTTGGTTTTTTGCCTTCCTAATTGGCTTTTACTGGTTATTTTTCAAGCATGATATTGTCAAGTCAATTTGCTCAGGAGTCAATCATGTGACATCATGATGCTTATGTAAACACTTCTTCCAGTTTGCAGCTTTATTACTTCACTATTTTACAAAGGTGCTGTCCATAGCAAATCAATGGCATGGATGTCTTCTAGGTGATCAGTGGGAGAGAAAGAAATCTTTATAAAGCCAAGGGCTTTTTTAGTTGGCTTCACTGAAGCTGCTTCTCTTGATGCTTACAGGATGGTATAATGAAGCTCTGCTGTTCTCTTTAGTTCTTCATGATTTGAAGAGTGTAGAGTGGTCCTGACAGCAAGAAGTTGCCTTGATAAGTATTATCTTAACCTCTGTTTTCACAAAGCAGCTGATTATGGGATTTCTGTGGTATTGTGGCGGTGGTTTTGCCAAATCATGTTTCTTTAGGATACAGCTGGAAGTTGCACCTTTTCCATGTTCAGGCAATGTATTGATGGAAGAAGAGAAACTGCTGAAGTCTCAGTGATGGAAGCCATGAATGATTTATGGACTTTTTTGGATAGGAAGTTTGAGTTTGCCTAACAGTCTGTATTCCACTTGGTCAAAGTTTTTCCTATTCACAGGGTTATACTTAAGAAGAATTCTGTGATGTTTTAGTCCCGGCATTACTGGAAGTTAAAGGAGCTTTAGAAGGATGAAAATGGATGGAATAAAACAAAAAGTTAACGGATGAAAATGAAAAAAAAAAGTGCTCTTTCAGAAAGCTTGAGTTGATGAGCAAGGCAGATTGCAATTATGTAATCTACTCTGATAGCTGAAGGGAACAATACAGGGTTAAAAACTGGAGCTTGAAGCGGGTTTGTAGACAGCAGTTCAGACGCTTTGGGCATACTGCTCATACCATACATGTATTGTTGTTTGTCATCCCAAACACCCCTTGCCCTGCTATTGAAAATATAAGCATATACTAGGAAGTGCTGATGGTGAGGTAACAGGAGCTGTTACGGATCTTGACAGAGTAAACACTGCAGTGGTTCAGTGTGTGTCTTTCACGGGCTCTTTGAATATCTGTAATGTGCTGAATTCCCCAGGTCACAGTAGGGCTGGCTTCGAGGTGTGCTGTTCTGAAGGGTTTGGAGACTTCCGAAAAATCACTACAGGCTCTCCTTTAAAAGTGATCACATTTCGGCCTTTGAGGTTTGATCCTAACTGCTGCTGAAGAAGAGTAGGATGAGACCATAGACTTCTTGTTCGCTCATTTGGAAATTTTAACTATCTTGTAGCAGAAGTTACAGAATTTCCTTTTCTTTAGTTCTACCTGATGGGTGATATCCTTGCCAAAGTTAAGGGGAAAAAAACAAACTAAAGGATTTACAGATTTGGTAGATAATTTCTAGTCAAGAGCAATGGGTTACACTGGAGCATAAAGTAAAGTATAAAAGCATAAAGTACAAATCCCCCCATTTTTTTGGGGGGAAAAAATGTATGTTCATTGTGTTGTGTGACTTCAACTTATTTAATGTTTGAGTACTATTTTCTTATCTTTTTTTTTTTTTTTTTAATTATTGAAAGAATGTATGCTTCTGGCTATAGATTTCTAGTTCTGTGGATGTTATAGATGATCTGAGCTGGCATAATTTGAATGGCAGTATAGCAAACAGTATTTTCATGATGGATTATGATTGAACTGACAGATTTTTAAAAATAGTCATACACAGTTCACACTGTTTCTTTTGGCACTTTATAACTTGATTTTTTTTAATTTTCCTGTGGCTGTACATTCTCAATGTCCACAATTTTTAACAGTTAAAGTATAACTTACTAAATGTGATGTAAATGCAAGCAAACAATGTAAATGTAAGCAAATTTTATTTTGATAGCAGCTTTGTAAAAGCCTGGTAGCCATCCAGTGAGCCGTGCACTTGAATTCCTGTTTTAAAATCTCAGCTGGGGGCACATATTAGCCATTATTTTAATGACTAGAAGAGAATTTTAGGTAATTATATTAAATATCTCAGATACTATTACTAGTGTCTCTGATAAAAGAAGAGACATCTAAGAGATGTCTAAAACTAAGATTCCTCTGTAGGTATAAGTTGCACAAGCACATATCTGTACTGATGCTATTTGTCAGGCGTTTGCTCTCTGAAAAGGGTGTCTGAAATACCACAGGGATGTAAATCCCCTGCTCTTGTGGGCTTTGGCTGGCTCTTCCTCTTTCTGAACTATCTGAAATGTCATCCACTGCAGTTTCAGGAAAAAATAAAATTTCTATTTCTTTTTGCAAAATCTCGACCACTAGCTCTAGATTATAGTTTAAACTATTCCAGCTTGTCTTTCTCATTCTTGGAGAGATATTTATATTGTTTTGTATCTCATGTCAGACCATGTTTTTCCTTCCGCAAAATTCTGCCATGTGTTGCTTTGTTTGCAAGTCACTTCCAAGCCAGTAATCATAAGAACTCCATCTGGTTGGGGAGCAGAGTAGTGATAATATAAAAGGACATTTCCACTATTCTGTTTAAAAGAATCCTCCATCTGTACCAAATCTGCCATTTTAATGAGATTGTAAAAGGGTTTTGTTGCTTTTTTTCTTTTTCAAAGAGAGGAGGAGATTGATTGTTGAGATATTTTTTCCCTTGCATATGTACTCATTACGCGATTGTATTCAAGGCCCTTTCTTTTTCCCAAGATGAGAATTACTATAAGAATTTGCAGTTCATGTAATTCAGGATGCAGTCACAAAAGGATCCTGGAAATTTTACCCAAGGTCTATAACACATTGATTTTGCCGTTAGTATTTAGCCTTTCTGTTATTGCCCTTTCTTAATAGCATGCACATGAGAAATCATCCTGAATGCTGTAAAACTGATCCACAAGGTTAAAAGAAAAATAGTGTCACTGTGATTTATGATGGTCAGTAATCAGAGCTGAATTGATGGATGTGAATGTGCTGAGATGACTTTTTGGTGCCAGCAGATGTTAATTTTTCTTTGTGCTTTTCTTTTGTAATTCTGATCGTTGCTCTTTTAAAATTAATGGAGAGAGAATTGGACAACGTCTCATATGGGAATGTCACAGCCTAAACCAGGGCAGTTTTGTGGAGGTTAATAGGCAATGGTCTGGGTCAATCATCCACTGGTTTCATCATACTGATGTGAACTCGAAAAACTAACAACCAGCAACTGGAAAAGCAAAGTAGCTCTAGCAAAATAAATGAGCAGGCAGTGGGCAGGGAGAGTGGTCCCAGATGATAAGCAGGCTGTCACCCAGACCATGCTGCACTGTCTGTGGGACTTGAGCTGCCTAAGGAACAAGGGGCACAGCCCACCGGAAAAACAGCAGAGACTTTGCAAAATCCTAAAAATGTTGTTTCTCCTTTCCAAACAAGCAGTATCTCGGCTTTAGGAGAGCTGTTGGATTGCCAGTTCTGTGTCACCCGTCACTATTTCCCAACAGGAGGCTGCAGTCCAGTGATGTGGGACACCACTCCACAGTGGGCTTGGTCTTCTGCATAGACTCCTGTGATTTTCTGTAAAAATGCCCAATTTAATCTTTATATCTACAAAAAAGAACTATTTGGCAAGTTTTAAATTTCATATGATGTCCTTGAGTCACGTTACAGAAATCATCATATTTCCTTTCCCCCTGTTCTCCATCACCTTTTCAAAGGCAGAAGAAAGGTATTTACGTACATGGTTTTTATTCAGAGCCAACTCCTCTTCAGTTAGAAACAAAAATTCAGTCACTGGATAGTAACCTTGTTATCTTGGGTTTCTAGAACTGAGGTTCATTGATGGTTTTGAAATTATAGTTCTCGGTCCTCAAAACAAATAGTAGCACTAAATCAAAATTCAGTTGTAGTAATTGAATATTCAGGATACTTTTTTTTGTTGTGGTAGCTTGCAACAACAGCACTGCCAAGGCAGCTGTGGTGCAGGGATTGAAATCTCTGCTACAGGCAGCTCTGTACAGATAGTCAGTGAGGTAAATTCATTTAAACTGACTTGGCCATTCTCTTGTATTTAGATTGAGGTAGGGGGCTCCTCCACCTGCAGACAGCTGTTGGCTCCTCTGTATTTAGTCAGTGGCAGAAGTGATCTCAGTCATGGATACTATAATGCCATAAGCAAAAATGTGCAGAAGCAGAGAGTAGCTGTTACTAGAGCACATTGTCAGTGACATTAATGAAGTGTCTTCAAGCCAGGTTCACCTGTGTGTGCGGCCTGCATCATTTATTTAGTGATACACCAGGGCCTCAAATTTTGCACCTTCTGAAAGATTTTGCATAGGTAATTAGCAAAGAGTACTGTGTTATAACCTGAGACCACAAAACCACTACCTGGGGGTTGTGCTCCACTCCATGCAAACGGGGAGAAACCATTCTGGAAAACTTCAAATTATCCCTACAGTATTTTACATATAGATTATTTTCTTTCATCAACAAATGAGACATTGGGTATATCTTGTGTGACACAAATATTGGGCCATGATAATTTTTTTCTGTATCTTACCCTTTGTGCTTCTTCTGTAGGAGGGAATATCTGTGCACAGCTCATAGGTGTGAGGTGAGATGTGTACAGTGTGTGCCATGCAATGTGGACATTGCTTAAAGCCACTCCTAATGTAAGTAACTGTAGGGAAGCATAAAGAAAATTCCTGGTGCTGGCAATAGCTTCCATTGTAAAGGCAGAGGTTGGCTTTACTGAAGAAGTCATGAACCTCTCTCTGCTTCCCTCTGAAACAAAATTATTTTGCCCTTGGTACTGCTTTTAATCTCTCTAGGAACTTGAAGTACATAGAGAACAGCCTTTTAGATCAGGAAAATAGCCTCTAGAACTTGCGGCACAAACCTATCATAATTAGTCATCAGAAAATCTGAATAAATATAAAATTACCATGGAGTGGGAGGCAGGCATATGTGGTATTCAAAACACACGGAGTGTAAAATGATGTTATTGTTGCCTTTAGAAATAGTTCAAAGTAGTCTGCATTAGAAAGAGCTGATAAGCAGAATGACAAAAGCTTGTTTCATGAGTGATTCCAAGCAGCAGTGGTTTTCTGATCAGCTGATGCTGCAGCTATTTTGGGTATTCCACAGATCATGATTACATACACGGGGAATGATTGGAGGCAGCAAATATGGTAAGTGAGCCAGGAATCCTGGGACATGCTCCCTTGCTCACTTAATAGACTTCTAATCACTTGTCCTTTGCCATTAAAATAGCCAAGGGAAGTCTAACAAGTGCCTGTGCTTAGTTCCTTTAAAAAAAAAAAAAAAGAAAAAAAAATGAAAAAAGAGAAATGAAAGGGAAAAAAAAAAAAAGAAAAGAAAAGCACTTCCTGAGGCTGCTATTTTTAGCAATGGTGCAGTGTCCAAAGTGTTAACTAATTGAGTCATCAGGTTTCATATCTGGCCACAGAAAATGGCAGTGGAAGAGGGAGAATGCTTTCCAGAACAAGTAAGCATGTGTGGATTCTGAAATAAGAGTGAAATCTGCTTATCGATTTTCTTGTATTAGTGTTTTAAGTCTTTGATTGTATGGGACGAAGCTGGATGTAGGAAGAGGTATGTTTTGGCTTGTTTGGTGTATTTTGTTTTCAGATGGTTGGATTACGGTATAGGCTGAGGCGGCAGTCAGTAGCATATTGGAATTATTTGTTCTTTCTGTCCTTGCCAGTGGCTACATTTTGTTCAGGACACTATAGAAGATGCTGGTTAAAATTGCAGAAAGATTTTGTAATGGTTGGTTATGTGATCAGGCCTTGTGTTACTTACATTGATACGTGTAGGAATTTCATTCAATGAAGTGTTTTAGCAAATCTTGCATATTTAGAAAAATGTTTAAAATCGATGCTTTTACAGTGTATTTTTCAAATAACACACCTCTTCTACTGGCAATTCACAGGTCAATTAAACTCCAAAAGGAGCCAGCTGTAGTGCTGGTAGTATGCTAGTAGTGACCTGTAAGGAGGCACCCGTATCACTCTTACTCCCAGAGATAGTCCAAGTAACCTTCAAGGTGCTCCCTGTGTGATTCAAAAGTTCCTCAAGTGAGTAAGCTGCTGTGAAATGACATCCCTGTACTCTCTGAAGTAGGCTCAGAGGGTCTTCAATAGCTTGAGTTATTCACATCAGTTAAAACCCCCAAATTTAAATCAGTTCTTCTCTAGGCTTCTCAAATGCAGAGTTAAAATACTGGGTGTGATATTGTGTTACTAGTAGTGATGAGTGCCAAGCTTTGCAAAAACATCAATTAAAGGCAGTATTTTTTTTAGTTAGAGATATCACTGATGCTAGCACACAGCAGTTTATTAGCTAATTTCCATGTCAGCAATAGCTTTGTGCTCTGAAAAAACACTGCATCGAGTTCTCTTAAATGTGTATGTTGTTGTTTACTTATTGGCAGCACAGGACTGGGATGTTGGTCCCTGTTAAAAAGCATCTTTGAAACTCTGGTTGGTTTTCTGGTGATGCTATTCTTGTTCATATGCTTATGTCCACCAGTAATATCAAAACTGTGAAAACATTTATTGGGAAGATTTTTTTTTTTTTTGCAAGAGAAAGTTTTGTTATTCAGATGTTTCATGGTACTTGATTAAACTGTCTGTTGTTCAGTCCTGAGAATATGATTTACTCTCCCCTGTTTTTTTTTAGCACAATAGTATCAATCTTCATGGTGATAAACATCTTTGCTGATGCTTTAAATGAGCTTCAGCAGGACAGAACCTGACACAGTCCCCCTAGTTTCTGTGTGCAACAGTTTGCAGAGTAGAGCGAGCTGTAAATCTTGCTGCCTGGGAGCTGTGGCGTTGGCAATGTGCTGGTCTGCAGAATGCTCTGCCCCTCTGTGCTGCAGGAGAATGGTATTTACACTTGCTTTACAGGTTTTTTTTACAAATTGTACAGAAACTGCTCTTTGCTTTAGTATATACACAGTTTATTGAACGTATGGCAGCTATTTGAGATAGAGTTTAGTGGTAGAGAAGGGGCACAGCATGTATTTGTTCACCAAGTTTTTCCATGCTGATATTTATGATACATTCTGTTTTCATTCCATACTTGCTTAAATCTTCCATAAGTTGCCTTGCATATTTGAGGTGTAAGAGAGAAACAAGTTCCACTTCACTGCATGTTTGTCCTGTAGATTTCCTATTCAGAAGTGATACTTTAGCACTGTATAGTAATGGCTCATTCTGTCATCGGATGCTAGGGGAGATTAACTCTGTGGGGCTGGTAGGCAGCATTGTTGGTAACAGCTTATTTCTGTAAGCCTGTAATAAACTGATCTTCGCTTTAGTGGTAAAACTTGAAAACTAGTTCTAAATCCATGTCTATTAGAGCAGTAAAGTCTTTCAGCCCAGTTTCGGAGGTGTTAATTCATTAGTATTATATCATTATATTCTTTGATTAAACTATTAGGTGTTTTTCAAACATACTTCATTCTGATGCTATAAACTGTCAAGTCTTTTTAAGGTGAGGTAAAATATTAAAATATTTCTGCTATGTGTATTTTTGTCAAAATGGTTCTGCAGAATTCCAACTCTCTCATGCACAGTGGCTTTGAAAGACAGACAAATGTATTTTGGTTCTGTCACTGGAAAGTCACTGTGGGAAAATGGCATCATTTAATCTGCAGTGGTTTATCTGTATATTTGGTAACTTGTCTCACTCTAAGAAGAAAACAGCTTTTGTATTTTTTCTCCCTCTGTTCATCTCAAAGACCCACTACAGAGATTGTGGTTACTGATTTCAGCTTGTTGGTAGCTGCAAATCCTGGTCCTGCCCCTGCCCCAGCAGTAGTTTAGACCCCTCCTTTTGTTTCAGAACAGAATTTTGTGTTTAGAGTTAGGACAAAACTTTAAAATGTCGAGTTTAGTTTTAAACTCTTGATAACATTTGCAGGGCTTTGATTTGTAATTTTTGCTCACAGATTTTGGTGCTTGGTCTGGAAAAAAACAATTCTCCCATTGGAATCTGAGCTAATCCTCAAACCTGGAACATTTGGAGTGAGGAACAAAACACTGTAAAGTAATTTACATTTGCTGCATACGCCACTGAATACATTTCATCCAGGCAGGCCCAACAAAAGCTATCACAGAACTTTCCATGTTGTTGCACAAATTCACAAGAGTGAATGTCAGTGTTTAATCATGGAAGAGGAGGAGAAAGGGAGTGCTGGGAAATGTGGAGGCTGGCAGCTCTCCCGTGCCCAGCCCCACAGCTCTGTGCAGGCCACACAGCGCTGGTGTCCACGTCACACGGCATCATGTCCTGGAGAAAGATGGCAAGTTTTCCTCGCTATTTCTAGCAGTAACAAGCAGCAGTGTGTGTAACACCTGCTCTGGTTTGCTCTGCATTGCCTTTGTGGTTTACAGTAGTGTGGTGGATGGCAAAATGAATCTGCAGTTACTGAGTCATATCCTGGACAGCAGAACCAGGAGGCAAACAAGATGCAGCAGGGTTATGGTCAGCAGGGAGTTTCATCTCCTGTAGGAGGATGTTGCTAAGCCAGCACAGCTCAGAGTATTCCCTTATAGTATTCTCCAATAGGTCTCTTACATCTCCAGGTTATTCTTTCCTGGCATGTTGCTCAGGTTCTGTGTTTGAGAGCTGCTAACTCTCCTGTGTGAAACTCCCCTCGTGAGTTTGGGAAGGGAAAGCTAGGCTTTTCTTCTCCTGAACAACCAAAACTATCTCAGTCGGTCTTTGGCTCTAGAGAGATGTATGAGTCCTTTGGTTTATTGGTTCCATCAATTCTTTGTCATTGTACCAAGGTGTGTATATTTCACAGCAGATCTACAAAGAGGTGTCAGGACAGATGGTTCTGTAAATGTTACAAGCTCTCCCAAGGTAAATTGCTATGACAAAGTCCTCTAACTGGCCCTGCAGAACTGACTGTCACCAAATTTATGACTGTATTGTAAATCTTGCCTCATGAGCCCTCGTAGCACCCAAAAGCATTTTAGATAATTTCCATTGGCCTTCCAGGTTCTCTGTATGTCACATGAGCTATGTGGGGTTTTCAAGAGACTCTCTTCTCCAAGGTGTTCAAGTGTCTAATTAAAGAGGTTCTTTGCCTCTGATAGAGCTTTAAAACTAGCCAGGCCTTTTAAGCCTCCAAAAGTATAAACCGTGTGGGGTTTGCAATACTTTGTGTACCTTGGTGTGTTTCTGTGTATATTTATGCCACCTCAGAAATGGCTTGACCAGTTATCATCAAACCATCTTTCAATGTAATGATAATTGGAATTTCAGACTTCCAAGGCAGAATTATTTTGGCTTTGAATGAGATGCATTCAAAAGCAGGATGAAGTGGAAACTTATGAATTCATGGTACTGAGAGCTCTTAATAGTTTATGTAGCTTGTTTATAATTTCTACAGCTTGTTTAGCACAGTATTTTTAGGGAAAACTTATGTTGTTGCACTTCAACTGACATGAGTTTTCTCCATGTTATTACCACTAACTTCACCACATCTGATTGAAGAATATTTACATAATATTTATGTAGTGAGCTCATTTTGAGTGAATAAAGTCTTTCTCCCTAAAATCAGCAAAATTATCTCTTTTAGGTTTATATGATTTTTTTTCCCCCATCTGAAGGTACAGACAAATAAAAACACTTTAAAAATGTTTTGAGAAGAGTTGCTAAATTTTTTTCTGCTTTTTTTTGGGGTCCTGGTTCTAAAATGAGATGCACACGGAGAAGAGGAGGTGGACCGACTAATGTTATTCATGCAGTGATCTGAAGAATGTGATTTTAGCATGGAAATGACTTTAAACTTGGGCCTGAGACATGGTGAAATTATCTCCTTGCTCATTGGGTAGTCAGTTTCTGAAAGAAAAATAGCAGGGAGGAGATCAATGGCATCTCATCTAGCTTGACATGTAAGAGAGTTATTATCTTCAGGTGAATATAAACATAAGAAGAAACCCTTGAAGCACATCCAGCCCTTCTTTAGCTCTTTGTGACTGTGGTAGCGGTTATGAAAGCCAGTGATTTATTTTTCACTTGTAAGTGTATGATAGGAAAACTTTAGAGAGAGAGAGAGATGAGTCATTACAGGTTCAGGAGTTTCTTCCCAGAGTTTGAAATAAACTTCTAGAAGTCAAGACTTTCAGCCTGGAGAATGTATCTTGAATTTTAGATGATTAAATCTTTTGCCTCATAATGCATTGGATTCTTTTCATTGCTTATACATGGGAGTTGGTCACAAAGGGCCTGGTTCTTTCCCTGGTTGTCCCTTCTAATGGAGTACAGTGGTGAAACCAGGGATTTTAGTAGTTTTAGGGTCTTGAACAGAATGTGTCCCAATTTACCTTGTTGTTCATCTTTTCAGCCAGTGCAGTCTGATAGCTGGAAGTCAGTATTAAAGTATTTTCCCATTAAAATAACTTTTGTGGTTTGTTGTTCTTGCGTATTTAGAAAGATTGTGTTGTGCAGATGTACACTGATTTTTGTAGTCCTGGATCTTGCTTTTGGTATTAGCAATTTAATACATTCATAATAACAATAGTTTTCATAAATTCTTTAGATGAAGCTGACACATCAAACTCGTGTTTCAAAATCTCATAACCTTATCTGTGCAAACTGGCAAAGAGTATGGAAGTAGTCTAGACTCTTGTACATTGAACATTGTCCCTGTGGGACAGGTTTGATCTCAGTTCAGGTGGTTTTGGTTGGGTTGTCAGATGATAATTTTGTATAGCATTGCAGTTAAATTGTTCTGTATTTGTTGAATATCTGTGGTGACAAGTAAATAATACAGAGGTAACATCTTCAGAGGCATTTTCAGCCTGGATGTTATGTTCAACATATTATAGATGTTATATGTGGATGTTAGGCAAGAGTTTACCATCAAACTCTGTATGGATCTTTTGTGTCTTAGAAATCACAAGCCCCTTTGCTCTTTGTAGGCAAGAGAAAGATTAACAACTATTTTTCATTTTTAGCTTAAGCTTTCTTAGGAAGCAGTCATTCAGGCATTTAAAGGCACCCAGGCTGGTTTAGTTGTTGTATCTAAGTCACAGGGCTGACTGAAGAAGGCTGCATGTGCAACTTACACAGTAAGAAAGCTGCATCACAGCTTCACAGCAGATGTTTGTCACTGCAAACAAACAACTCACTCTAGACCTCTTGATGTTGTTTGGGGCACTGATAAACACCTCTTGTACTGGAAGCTGCGAAATGTTCTTGCATATACCAGCCTTAACATCTCAGGCTCTGGGTCCTTTTTTGAACCATCTTCCACTCCAAGTTGTTAATTTTCAGTGGTAACAGGGCACAGATCCAGCATTTTGCCAAGATAGACTCCAAGAGGTAGAGCAATGTAAGTAAGTGATATTGACAATGGTGTGTGCTAAACCTGCATGTCAGAGACTAACTTTGTCTTGTGGTCTAGCAAGGAAAGAGGCTTACTCGTTTGCTTGAATGTTTCCCTGGTTTAGTCAAGGATTTCTAGAAGGAAGGAGTTGCATCTAAAATGCATTTTTCACTTGCGTCTTGAACTGCTTAAATGTATAATTTTGAGGAAATATTTTCTCTGCAAACATGGTAAGATTGACTACTGTAGGGGATAGAGCTCAGTTGTTGACAATGCAGTTGATTATAGATTCACATGCAAATTTTGCAAAAATACAAGATGTTTTAGTCTCCACTAGTGTGATGAAGAAGGGTTTCACACAGCCTAAAACCAGTCTAATTTTTAACTTGTGGAAAACTTACCATAGTTACATAGTTTGAATAAGGCCCTTTATGGGGACATTCCAAATAGCACAATATTTTTGGCTACTTTAATCATGCACAATACAATAATATGATCAAGGAAAGTTAATGATTAAATTGTGTGATAGAACAAACAATTAGAGGGATTTGTTTGATTTTTGACCAATAATGAAAATGTATATATATATCTCTGCAATCATATTCAAAATAGCAGGCCTTCCCTAACCAAAAGATGGGTTCTCTGAATTGTCAGGCAATAGGGATGGAGCTTTTCCTGTTGCCCCGTGGTTGTGTTTAGGACTGTGATCTCAAAAACATCACTCTGAAGGATAATGAACTGCATAAGTGCAGATAGCAGTTGGCCCCAGGCTATCACAGTCTTATCAGAAGAAAACACATATGGTAGTATGGTATGTAAAGCATGAGTACTTCTTTGCACAAAGAACATCATCTCATCCAGTGCAACCAGCCCCTTTTCTAATAAATAAGGTAAAAATGAACATTTTTAATACTGATTTAGTTATAAGGTAGCAGGGACATGCAAGGGATTACAGCTGCTTGGAGGACAGATGAAGAGTCTTCCAATGAGAATGATATGGCTGGTTTACTTCACGTGATTCAGACACTGCTGTTAACAGTCCACTGGATTTATTTGAAATAAAATTTCCTCCCTTACCAAGGTGAGGGTAGCATAGTTGCTTGGAGGAAAATACTGAATTAACATAGGAGCAAAATCTAAGAAATGCCGAGGACCTCTCATTACCAGTGTCATGCTTAGTGCCCATCATGGTTAAGATTTCCTGCAAAAAAAATGCCATGGGTTGCAGTAGGTCCACCCTTATCCAAAATAAGCAAAATTGTTATCATCCCTTTCCTCAGGTCACCTCATGTTGCTGCAAGACCAGTGCTGTTGAGCACATTTCCAAATGGAAGTAACATAAGTTCACCCCTTAAAATGAGGTCATTGCCTCCCCCCCACAACAAATGTTAGGCATGGTTAGCATCTTTTTGTTGGGACTCAAGCCAGAATGCATCCTGCTCTGGCACAATGGGAACCTGCTGGGGGTTTCCCTTCACAACAGCTACTGTTAAAGATGGAGTGAAAAACAAAACCCTGCTCCCAATGTGAAAAAAGACTGGATTTTTAATCTGAAAAAGAGGCCACTGTAAGCAGAACACAAAGGGAAGAGAGATGAGCGTAATAAAAATACCACCAGTATGGGAGGGGACCTGTGCACATTAAAAATAATGGCTTTGCACTTTTGAGGGTTCACTAAATGATACGTATTCTCTGTTTGCTTAGGAGACCCTCTCTAGTCCTATGGAAGAATCAGGCCAAACTCTGGATTGACAGTCAGTGCAAATTTCCTAATAGTTTTTGTCTTTACTTGTGCTAAATAGTCTCTTACTTCCCTGGGAGCGCTTGGAGGAAAGGAGTGAATATGTATTTGCTAGTGTGACTCAGCATCAGCATTTTCTGGAGGCTTAAAGTAATATCCAAGTGACTTAGTAGTTGGTCTTTGTTGTAATAGAAACATTTTTAACTCACGCAGCTTTTCCTCAAAATGGGGCAGCAGTGCTCAGGTCTTACCCCCGTGCATCACAGATTCTACTATTCTTCTTGTGGCAGGACTAGAGGACCATAAGGTAGAGAAGGGCTGGGAAACAGGGTGCTGCTGCCAGCACAGCTTATTCAGCCTCAGCCCTTCCCTGACATGGCTCTGGAATGAAGGCTGTTGAAAATGAGCTCCAGACTGGAAAACCTGTTGATGGGCTGGAGGCAGCATGCAGTCTGCAAGCTCATCAGCCTGCTGTACATTAGAGAAGGGATTTTTATAGCATCCTACGTTAAAGGGAAACACACAACTCTAAAAGAAATACACCTTGCGTAAAAGCTGCATTTATTAGCCAATCATCTGCATTTGCACATTTCTTAAAACTAGAAATAGTCCCTTTTTCTTCCAAGAAAGTATGCGGGGAGAGGGGAGAAATCATACCATCTGTGGAAAAAATAGCTTGATATTATGCATGCATCAGTACTGGTATGCCCATAAATCCACTGTTTATTAAATATTTCCTGAGAAGCCATTCCAGAACTAAATGCTGTGCACAGGAGCTGAAGTTTATCTCTCCAAAAACTAAAACATTTGTAAGAATCTTGATTTTTAGTTTTAATCTGAATATATATATTGTTAAAAAAGGTAGCATCCCCAGGGACCCCAGGAGGGTGCAGGAAATGGCTCTGGGGACACAGCCTGACAACAGGGATCCAGTGAAAATGCCCAGGAAGGGCTGCAGTCTTTGTGGCTGACTGCAAGAGCATCTAAGATTCAGGGTGCTTTGATGTATGTCCCATGCCTATTGTTCTCTTGATATTTGTCAAACCAGTGGAGAATCAAAAGCCAGTTTTCATCTTCATTTCATGTTGGGATTGATTACAAAAACAAAAGAAAGGCATCTGAATAAGCTGAAAGCATGCAGAATGCCTCTCAAGATTATTGAGGTTTAAGCAATTAGTATTGGAGAAACAATTTATTAGATCTTTTAAGGGCATGTCCTGTAGACACACTGTGTATGTTGTCTGTATGGGGTTCTTATTTTTGGGTACTAACTAGTGTGGAAGTTGGGAGTGGGTATATGGAGGATAGTTGCCTACAGAGGGGAGCACATGGGTGTCCTGAGCGATGGCTGCAAACCTAAAATTCTTTTTTCCCCTACTGTGGTTTTTAGTGCACTTCATATAACAGACCCTTTACCAGTCTTTGACGTGAGTTTCCAGGAATGATGGCAATCCAGATAAAGGATTATTAACATCATTGTTATGCTTGTTTGATCTTTAAAATCCTTAAGTGATTTGAGCCTAGGCTCTGGTGCTGCTTGTGTCTGTGTAATACAGAGGCAATTACAAGCTCTAGCAGGGACTCGAAGAAACTCTATTTTTAAACAAAAGAGTTTAATTTGGAAATAACATTTTTCTACTTTACTGAGGTATTAAAAAATATATAGGCTTACAATATAAATGTAAAGTTGAGAAATTTCAGGTTTAAAATTTGAAGTTTTGGGTTGATGTTTTTTATCAATTTTTACTCACCCCTATGCTTAGCTTTTGTAAAAGTTGGATAGCATCCAATGGTTCTCCTGGGTTTTGGAGATGGAATGTCTTAAAAAGAAGGGTATTCAAGGCATTTTGTGAGGTAGAAAAAACTTGAAAGTCTATTCTCTACCTGAGCAGGCTTGAAGTAATGCCTTAGTTATAAGGGAAAGTGGAACGTGGCAGTGCAGCTTTTAGAGAAACTGAAACTGCTTTTGGTTTCCAACAATGTTGGCTCTCTTTGCTGTCTGACGTTACTGCTTGTTTCTGCTTATGGCAGAGATAGAGAGAATCCCAGAAGCCCTGTTGAACTTTTTTGCACAATTGTGCACCCTCAATGTTATCTCTCTGTGCAGATCTCAAAGGTCCTGTGCATGAAGGCCCAGGAAGGGTGAGTTAACCCAGTCTGAGGGCTTGGGAGCTTCAGCCAAGCTCGGAAAAAAAGGTTTTCCTCATTCTCAGAGCACAGGGATGTGTTGCACCCTGGCTGCTAAGGCAGCTCATGTGGTTTCACACATTGGCTCACATCACATTCAAGTAACTAGAACCCAGCAAGGTGGAAACTGGACGTGCCAACTGAGACCAGTTGAATTGTGGGAGTGTGTGGGTTATCCCCGGTGTGCTTCTCTGGGTGATTCCCAGCTGTTGTTGTCATGCCTGCACCTCAGTCCTGCTTTTCCTGTACGGTGTGCCTTGTGCTGGGAGCCTGTGGCTGTCTGGGCACTGGGAGTCCAGGCTGAGGGATGCTGGACCCAGCACCACACCAGCCCCCCTGTTTGGATGGCACCCTGGCTGCTTTGTGTCAGTGATATGTCTGGACAGTTTTGACAAAAAGGGTGAGTTTTGAGGGGTGACTAGAAAAGGAGGGCATGCTGTTTTCTTACAGGATTTCAGGAATGGATTTGTGCATCATTTAGCAGCACCTGAGAGAATTTGGTTTGAAACATTTTTATATGTTCTCAGGCTGGAAGTGAAACCTAACCTTTGTCCTTCCTCCTGTTAGTGAGCAAGTGCTTCCAAGAGTCCTTAAGTCTTCCAAGAATCCTTAGGTCCAAAAGTCATACCCGAGTCTGTAAAAGACACAGGCATTGCTCTCCCTCTACAGTGAAACTGTAGTTAGGTATTAATGTCAATATCAGCGGTTCATCAGTCTTCCTGCCTCTCTCCCTTCATTTTGTTTGAGCAAATAGAAAGGGTTAAATGACTCTGAGTATGAGCACTGTTCCTTGTCTGGCACGTGTTAACGTGACTGGCAGGATATGATTGTCCATAGCAGGCTGCTCTGGCACATCCCTTCCCCACCCAGAAGCAGCTGTAAACAGCTAATGTTAATTCTCATCCACCTGCTGACTGTGCCAAAGAGACGTGCCATTGCACTCTGACAAAAAGGCTCCCAGTCTATTGAGTCCTCCCCCATACCTTTAGTAATGCTGATAAAATGCTGACCTGTTTTTTACCCTGGTGGCTGCTGTTGCTAAGCACTGAGAATATGACCTATCTCCTGTAATAATCTGCATTGCACAGTTCAGATGATCTTCGAAATGAAAATGTTTTACCTCACCTCTCAAGGCAGCTTTTCTTCCTTTTAGTCTTTACAGTTACGACCATGTAGTTTGAAGCAGCACCTCGTTTTTGGCAAAGCCTAAATAAACGTCAGTATTTGGGGGGCTGTTTTCTTGAAAGGAAATTGCCAAGACGTTGGTTTGTAACGATCAGCGTGGTGTGCTTGGAAGAGAATGACAGAGGGCAGGGAAGGTGGTAAGCTGGTGACTTACCTTTGCAAAGCGGAATGCCATGTGTGCACAACTCAGGAGAAAAAGAGGCGTTCATAAGGAACGGTTCTCTCCTTGGAAGAGAGAGCTTGTTTTATTGAAAGTACTTATAAAATACTCTTGTAGCTTGTATGGGTACAAGGAAAAAAGTACTTTCTGTTCACTTACTCTTTTGCTGCCTTTGTGCCCAAGATTGCTTCATCCTGCACATGAATGTGCTTCTGATGGGCTTGAAACAATGCTTGAGCAGAACATCTACTTTGCAGTGGCTGCATTGACAGGAGAGGAGAAAATACAGCAAATCCAGGAATTTGGCTTTAAAAAAGAAAACAAATATTTGAACAACAGAGTAGTAACTGAGCTTTGGTGCCAGCCTGGATTGTATTTCTCTTAGCACTCATTGTCTTTATTTTTTTTCTCTAAAGGTAATTGTTGCACCTTAAAGGATCATAAAACACTTTAAGCTGCAATGATATAAGCCTGTAACAAAATGATACTGAGGGAAGGCGCGGGGGTGGGGAAAGACAACTCCTGCTATACCAGTTGAGAAGAGGGCACAAAAACTGTGTTGTCTGCCCAAGATGCCAGGGGAAACTGTGGCACTGATAAAATAACAGATTATACGATTTGTCCCTCTTGAAAGCTAACCCAGTTTGTTCCACTTGCTCCAAGGCAGGATCAACATTATCTGAACCATCCTCCATGGGTATTTGCATAACTTGTTGTTAAAACCCTCTGGGGATGGGATTTGCTCTCAGTGATTCTTTCATGACTTAACCAACATTTTTGCCACCCTTATATTCAAGCTGAAGTCATCATAAAGCAAATTTGCATACCTGTCTTTAATGTAAGATCTGAAAAGAAAGGAGAATGCAGTTTGGATAATGGCACTGTACCTAGGGATTTCTGGCCTCCTCTCTGAATGGGGACAGACTTTGTTAAAAAAAAAAAAAGTGCTATTAAATGAAGGAGGATAGAGAAAATAAACCAAAATGTTATCAGACATGAGATTTTAAAATGCGAGAACCATGGGGTTTTATTAGTTCTGCTAATCTAGTCCTTCAGTGCTGGAATATTTTGAATTTTTTCTTAAATCTCTCATGTTAATCTCACGATACTGGTCTAGTCTGTTCTGCTTGGATATTAAAGGTGATGTGGCACTTTTGGAAAGAGTGGAGTGATTTCCATGTCGTCCAGTCCTGAGCTTCACCATGTTTGTCTTCCGTGCTGGGTACCAGATGTGTCCCTGGCTGCTGGCCTTGCGTGTTAGACAGTGCTACATAATTCATGTTTATATGAAGCCAAGCCTTGTGCTGTCTAGTCAGGCGGGCAGCCCACTCACCAGAGGGAGTGTGCATAAGCAAGGAGGGCAGGGTTTGACCCACATTTGATAAAGTGGTTTGGGATCTTTTCATGTCTAGTTAAATGGACAATATGTTGTATCATTAGTAAATCCTTTGCCAAGGGAATGTGTTTTATACTGTGCCATAATTTCTAATGGGACTTTTCCTTTTTTCTTGTAGTCTGACACAAATGCAAGTTACTTGAGAGCTGCTCGAGCTGGCAACTTGGAAAAGGCACTCGACTACTTAAAAAATGGAGTGGACATCAACATTTCAAATCAGGTTGAAGAATATTTTGATTAAATTTACTGGATAAATACCTTTTGCAGTTTCTTGGATTTCTCTTTATAGTTCTACTTCATGTCAAAGATAACTTATGTGCTTTTTGATGAGCCATGTTTGCTCATATTTTGTCTAATTAACACTGTACCCCTCACCCAGACACCATTTCACTTGCACTTGGAGAATGTTGTGCTATTTAATGTCATCTTTCATTTCATTTTTATTACATCAGATTGTGGTACAGCACACAGAACTTGAGACCCCAGAGCTAGTATATCTTAACTTAATTCTTAATCTTTCCTTATAATCTAGTTCTTGTAAAGTTTACCAAAGAATAGTTTTGGAAACAGTCCTCTCAGAGGGTTAATAATAATTTGTCTCCTGATATGTTTGGTTGACTGGAAAACCTTTGCCAATCTTTCTCATTGCTTTTCTTTTTTCCTTTTCTCTTTTTTTTTTGTTTGTTTTGTTTTTGGTTTTGGGTTTTTTTGTTTTGTTTTTTAATCAGAATGGGTTGAATGCTCTCCATCTCGCTTCCAAAGAAGGACATGTAGAAGTTGTGTCTGAACTGATACAGCGAGGTGCCAGTGTGGATGCAGCAACAAAGGTCAGTCAGGCCTATCTAGTTGTTCCCTTGTTCACACTGATGGAACAGGCACAAGGTGTCGGCCAACTGATTACAGGCATTGCTGCAGCAGTAATTGCCTGTTTTCTGCTGGTGGGATGGTCTCAATAATCATTTAATGGAAACTTTTTAGGTTATATAAATGTGACAGATTATTAGGGAGGATATTTACTGGACAAATTGTAGATTGTTGTTTTGGTTTCTGTCCCTGTCTTCTAGAATAACTCACCCATAAGAAGTATTCAGTAAGAGTATTTTATTGCAAGGAATACTATATTCTAAAGTGGAATCTGTTCTTGATTGTACTGTTACGTATTCAAGCTCAGGTTTTGTTCTCCTTTCAAATTTCACTGTCTCTAATTTCAGAAAGGAAACACAGCATTGCACATAGCATCCCTCGCTGGACAAGCAGAAGTAGTCAAAGTTTTGGTTACGAATCGGGCCAATGTCAATGCACAGTCTCAGGTAAAGTGATATGTCCCTGTTTGGTGCTACCAAAACCTTTGCTGACATGCAAATTGTTCTCCTGTTAAAAGCTATAATACTAATAAGTGTATTTGGTAGATCCCGTTGTGTTAATGTTGGCTCTTGAAAATACAGTCGGTGAGATGAATGTGTCATGATACAAAAACATTCTTTTTTGGCTGTTCCACACACAGAGGTAACAACAGGTGCAAGGACAAAGTCTGAATGCACAGCTCCCATTTTAGCACTGAAGCAGGCCCTTTAGTGAGTGTAGTGCTGAGTTGGTTCCTATCTTGTAACTCAACATATAATTAAAACTTGAAATGCTTCCAACTCTCCCTCACCTGCTCTACCTCTCTCCAGCTGGTCAGAGTGTACCAGGAGGCATCGTGGACATGTCCTCTCCCATAGGCATGATGGTGCAGTGAAATCCCAGGTTGCGTTCAGGTCTTTTCCCACGTGGGATGTCAGCAATCCTGGGATTAACTCTCAGGTTCCCACTTCATTTATCCACAGAGAAGACACAGAAACAACATCTCTGTTTTAAGTTGTCCCAAAGCCACACAGCCTAGGAGAGCAACAAAGTGGAGGCACACCCAGGGGTGTTTGCAGAGTACTGGAAGTGGCTGTGTAACAAGCAGCACAGTAAAGCATGTACCCTTCAACCTTAGATCTGCCCTATGAGTGTCCTACGAGCTGCTACTTGTTAGAGCCAGAGAAGATACAGATAGAACAGGAGAAGGGAGAGAACATGTTCAAATAAAGGGATCCTGTTTCACATAATTGACTGTCTCAGACTTAATTGAGCTCATCTGCTTTCCTTGTACGTAGAGGTACTGCAAGCACATGCAGAGCTTGTAACTTTGCTCAAGTCCTTTGAATAAATGTTTCGGTCAATTAGAGAGAATTTGAAATCAGAGAAAACCATGCTGGTATTAAGAGCAAAGAAATAAAATTAAACAGAAAAACTCTGGCTCAAAAAATGCCTAAACTGCAGATGATTGAAAGTCAGGTGGCTGTGCCAGAGGTGTTCCTGCGTGCTGCCCCATTCCTGTTGTCCCTGCTCAGGGGCTGGCTGGTTGGCAGAGAAGGGTTCAGATTAAGAGACACTCTTCTCATCTGGCCCAGTGTTGCCATTTTTCTGTATTATAAAGATGTGGGCAAGATAGGAAATATTTGTTAAACAGGAAAATTAAAAAATTTGCATTTTAAAGAAGCATGGTGGGCTGTTAATTAGTGTCTCAAATAATATGAACAACATGCTTAATAGAATCTGTTTCAAGAATCCTGGTTGTTTGTGGTCTGTATTTCTTGTTTTTGTCACATGGAAAAGAAAATAGGTGGCTCAATTCTCCTTTCTTACTCCTTTCTACTAGTTAGATACAGCAATATTTGGTTCCAGGCACCATATAATTTAAATTTAAAGAGAACAACAACAACAAAAAGTATTTTTAAGTAAAATCTTCTGTGGCTGTTAAGGTTTACCTGTTAGAGAAATTAAGATGGGCTTGACAGGATCTTTTCTGCTTGTGTTTGAGAACTTGTGTATTCAGCCCTGACACTAAAAATAATCTGAGATTGTAAACATCTTATATAACTGCATTGTCCATACACCCTAAGGTTTTGCCACATGTTACCCTTATTCTGCTAACATGCAAGAATTAAGGATTTATTTCTCCCCCCTACCCCACTGTGGATGGTTTTGGTGTTTTTACTTGGGACACACATGTAACACATATATTGTCTGTTCCACACAATACCTGGCAGTGAGATATTCCAGCTGGGATTAGTCCTTTGAGGAGGTCCCTGGTGCTCCCTATTACCCTATTGCCCCTGGACCAGCTTTGTGGTATTGAGCAACACTTGAGTTTTCTTAAAGCTAAGAATAAAGTTCTGCTGAATCTGGCATGCACATAGAGAGCCTACCCAAAGATATTTTTGACTTTCTTTTTTTTTTGATGCTGACCTGTTTCATGTGATTTTGGCTTTGGTTCCTCTTTCCTTGAAGGTAACAGCTCTTCCTTCTTAGAGGTGTGGGGCCTTCTTTAAACAAACCTCCCTGTCTGTAAAAGAAACACCTCCAAACTGTAAATTTTTACTGAGTCTGAATTTTGTACATCTTTTAGGGGCTATGTATTACTATTGAAGACAAAATGATCTCCTTGGGCTTGTGCTGCTCCGGTAATTCCAGCCCCTTTGTAAAGAGAGGATAAAATGCAAAGCATGGTGGGCAGTGTTGGGCAATATGTTGAAAACCTTACAATAATTTAACATAGGAGAAAAGGTTCTGCTCTGTCCCCAGATGGTAGTAATACTTGGTTCTGAGATTTTTTGCCTATTAATTATTTTCTGAAACTAGTAATTAGGTAGTGTTTCCTGTTTCCTTTCTAACTGTAAATGTTTGAAACAAAAAAAATTAATCTTTTTTTCCAGATGAGTTAGTAAATAGATACTGATTATGCCACAAAATGATAGGGACAAATGCCAGACTGCTCTTCGCTATAATAACTTGTGGTGTGATATATTAGGTACCTTAGCAAATGCTTTCTGGCTTATTTGCTTTTAAGTAGAATTTTGAGTGTATGGTAACGTAAGGCCTTAGGACTCAGTTCTGAAGAGTGCATTAACACACTGCTAACCTTAGGCTTTGGCTCTAGTAGGACTTCAGCGCCTGCTTTGTGCTTGTAGCTGTGCTTTCCTGAATAGAGACCAAATTACCGAAATACTGGAACAGCAGCAGACCCTGCAGCCTGTGCAAGCCTTGTAAACATGTGGCTTCACAGCTGCTCAGTGCCTCGCTGATGGTAAAGTTCCCCTTGGATCAAACGCACCTCACGCCATTTCCTCTCCGACTGTCCTTTGTTCTGACCTCGTGTTTGTCTCCGCTGCCAGAGGAGCCGCCCTCGTGCTTGGCCTCAGGTCACCTGCGCTCCCCTGCGTGCCCGGTGCTGGATGCGTGCCCTGCAGCTCTGCCCCACTGCTGTGGCAGTCAGATGTCCCTCAGCCGTTTTCATTGCAGCTATAACTCAGACCAGTTTCGCTCCTGTAGGTCTTAAGCTGTGGTTTCCCCCTCATCTCTCCAGAGCCCAGAATGTGGATGTTTTTTATTTGATGCAAATCTATGGCTAAACTCTTCCCAGCTCCTCTCTGGCTCCACTGGTTTTCTGCAGAATCTAAGTCAGTGTCCTCTGCACGTGCAGCAGAGATTTCAGAAGTTCTTATAACAATAGGGAAAAAATGCATTGCCTTAATGTTGGTCCCCAAAAATTCAATTTCTGAAGGGCTGTGACTTGTTTACAGTTAAGGCAAAGACAAAAGCATTGACTGTAAGAGGAAGGCACTTATCAAAGAATGAGTTAAGCTCTGAAGCCTCTAATACTTGTATTGCCCTGATTGAAATCACTCACTTAAGCATAATTTGAGATACGCTCTAATGTGGTCGGAAACCCTGATAAACCTCTGTCTCAGACTACTGAGAACCAATGATCCTCAGATCTCCTGGTGCCTGAAATATGAAGTAGCTCAGTGACCACAAGCAGACTATGCTCAGAGGGCAGCTCTTTGAGGAGATGGAAGGTATAAGTAGCTGGCACAAGTGAAAGAGAAGTCAAAGCTAATGGAAAGAAGAGGAAAAAATGGCAATTACTCTGAAGAGCCATTGCTCTTGCTTTCGCTACAAACTAGTATTGTATTTCCCTGTCCCGTTTTGCATTTCCAGTGCTGTGGCTGTTTTTATCAGGAATCAGAGCTCATTGCTATCAAATCATGTGTCCAGACTGATTTTTAGTTTAACTTCATAACAGATGTAAAAGGAATTATTATTATTATTCCACTTAGCTGTGGGAATTGTATGTGGTGAGCTGAAAGATTCCACTCTGTCCTTTTAAGTAATATTACCCCTCTCCTATCTTCAGGAAAGTCAAGGGAGATTGTGTCATTACCTGGTATGTGACCAAACAGTTTGGTTTTTTCCTAATCTACCTGACTTTGGCAGATCTGTGGTTTGTATGAAATGTTTGTGGAGTGTTTACACTCCTGTTTTCCTGTTTCAGAATGGCTTCACTCCACTGTATATGGCAGCCCAAGAAAACCACCTGGAGGTTGTTAAGTTTCTTCTTGACAATGGTGCCAGTCAAAGCCTTGCCACAGAGGTAAAAGTTTGAATTTCACACTTTATGAACAAAGTAAAATGTGCTTCAGCAGTGATTTGTGCCAGCTTATATCAAAATAGTCTTTTCAGTACGAAATTAAAGACTCATAAAAAGCTGTCTGTGAAGTGTGCTAATTAATAGAGTTATGGGCTTTTCAGCAATTTAAACTATCTCTTGCTATTTCTAAAATAAAAAAAGACAAGACTTTAACTAGAAACAGTTCTAAATATAGATGTGTTCTTAGTCATAACTGGTAATCTTTCAGGTTAAGTGCTGAAACAGGGGAGCTGTGTGTATAATATAAAAGTTGTGCTTTCATTAAAAGTAGTGAGTAATAAGAAGGGTGGCAACCATAAGGCAAGAACAGCTGTTTACCTATGCTTTGGAGTCAGCTTGGGATATCAGGGAAAACCCAGGGTTACTTGAAATGCAGAATTAGTTTATTGCCACCATGTACCTCATAGTGTGTCACTGTATAATGATGTAGGTATGGAATCTTATTTTTTTTGAAGTCAACACTAAAAAATCCACCACCAATGGATCAAAAATTATGTTTTCAAAGTCACTAAAAATTAGTTGCAAGTAGAAGGCTACATCAGAGCTACTTTCTAGAAATGTTCAAAGATATTAAAGTCAAGAAATTCCAAAATGACATTTTGTACACCTGGAAAATTAATTGAAAATTGCAGTTTTCAGGACATTAATTTCCAGTTCTTTGTAAAAACTTGGAAGGAAAGAAGGCACAGAAGCCCCAGAGTTCCAAATTCTGAATATACTCTTGCCACTGTATCATTTTCTGAAAAGAGATTTTTTTTTTTTTTTTAAAGTTTGGATGGGTCCTTGGTTCTTTTTCTTTGGTGTTGTTTTTCCCTTGAGCATTGTATGTCAGTTTAGGTTGAGGTTTTCTCCAACTCAGCTTGATGATAAGGTGCAATCTAATTTTACTCATGGAGAATTCTTTTGAAGATACCAGACTACAAAACAGTGTTGCCTTTGTTGCCTTTCTTGTTTGACATAGTTGCTTATGGGTGCTTTTTTATTTTCTCTTGTTTCAAATTGTCTTATAAATCAAATTTCCCTTTATAAGTGCAAAAACTTTAGTAATTAAAGAATTACCACTTAGCTAACTATTCTTTAAAATAAAAACTCTTCAATGAAGGTGTTTTAGTCTAAATAAAGAAAGTAGTTGGTTCTGTTTTTGTAAAATGAATTCTTGGGTTTTGGGTGCAGGTTTTTTTCTGGGATGGATTTTGTCTTATGGTTTAAAGTGCAGTTGTTAGTTATAGTGCTGAGATCACGGTACTTGCAATTGGTTTTGTGAGTTGGCACCTTCAGGGAGCACGTGGTGGAAATGCATTCCTGTCGGGGCTGATATTCCTGGTCACAGTTTGCTTGGCCTTGGTACAGCGATCTCTGCATACGCTGAAACAATGGACAGCTTTCATCAGAGTGAGGAAACCAGAGGTATAGGGGATGGCAGCTCTTCTGGCCATGAAGTGAAGGGCTCCAAGCCATTTGTCCACTCCCTTTTCCTTAGGGAAAGGAGAAAATGTGTTCCTAGGATTATTTTTTAATTTATGTTATTGTTAGCCGCATTTTTAGCAGAAGAGAAAGCTTGATAAGCAAAGACATTGTAGATACGTACACCCCTTTTCTGTGTGAAGTGACTGAATTTGCTGTTGAGTGTGTAAGTAGAGCAGGAAGCCAAGGACTCCCAGGTTTCTCCAGGCAAGAGCCTGGGTTTCTGCAGGTACAGCGTAGCTACGTTGCCAGATCCCTCTTGCGGGGATGCTCATGGAGGACTTTTGGCCTTCAGAGCTATGCAGCATTTTTCACACCCCGTCCCACTCCGCCCCCCACCCTGAGCCCCTCTCTGCCCAGAGTCCAAGCCTGTGCACTGTTTGACCCCAGGAGGTGGCTCAGGGCCCAGGACTGCAGCCCAGAGCCCTGCCCTGCTGCTGCTGGAGGATGGGCAGCAGGAGAGGCTGCTTAAATGAGGGGGGAAAATTTCAGGGGGCAAGGGAAGAAGCAGGAAAGCTTGTTAGGACTCAAGGAATTTCAGTGTTTCCTTCTGGCCCCCGCCCCCCAAAATAATTTTTGACAAAACGTTCTTTTTCAGGACTCCTGTTTTTTCTCCTAAACTGAGGTGTTCTTTGTTTGGTAAGGTAGAGAGAGAGAAATTCCGTATTGAAAACATTACTTTGTATTCTGTAAGTTAAAAAGTTAACACTTCAGCCCTGCACTTTTGTCATCATTCTTCTGTGTCCCTGCTGCCCTTTTGTTTCATACTTGCACAGTTTCACTGTGACAGCAGTAGTTAAAAAGTGAAAGTAGGTGTTTGCTTACTAAATAGTAATGAAGTTTAGTAACACAAACTTCGGATATAGTCTTTGAGAGACAAATGTAACAAATAAATGTGCCAAGTAGTTTGCCTCTGTGATTTTTTTTGACTGATTTATGGGTATTGTCTTGGGCAAAGCTGAGTGTGCTCCTGGATTGGAATGACAGTTAAATGTTGAGGAAGGAGAAAAATCTAAATGGCAACTCTTTCATTCTTTTCTAAGAATCCATAAAAATAAAATTATAGAAACATCCCAGACTATACTTTTCACGTGTTTGAGGTTTCTCCTCTACTATCTGTTAAACAAAAGCCTTCTGTTTTTCAGGTTTCTTATTCTCCACCAATTCTGTTAATAGCTAATTGGAAGGAAATAATTTCTGTTTGTAAGAGGATTGTCCATCACGTTTATCTAAATTTGCATAAACGGAAATCACAGTAAAACAATTGGTATATTGGGAGAATGTGGTATTCACAATTATCGTATTTTAAATCCACATCTAAAACACACCAGAGGTTAGAGCTCAAGTGTTGTGGAATTTTTCTTTTGTTTGTTTGGGTTTTTTTTCCTTAAAAAGTCAAAAAAATGTAGATTGTAATTTGTAGATGTGGAGGGAATGGATGCTAATTTACTATGGAGACATCATTAACATTTGTCATTTTAATATTTCAGCTTTTTAATACCTTTTTATGTAATTAGACACTTACATTAATAAGTATCTGTATAATTAATTGTTAATTTGTGAGTAATTTTGCACTTTTTCCCCCCCCTTCAAGTCTCAGTCATTTTTGTTTGCTTATGTCTTACAATTTTATGTTGTCTGGAGTGCCAGAAGGATGTCTTGAACATTTGGAACCTAGTTCACCAACACTTGACTCCAATTTCAGTGTTATTGCAGGCTTCCTTTAATTTGCCCTGTGTTACACTTGCCATTTGAATTTAAGCCAGTACTGTTAACAAATGCTGAGATCTCTTCCCTTTCGCTTCCCACCCCTTGGGAAGCTTGGGCACGTGTTGATAGTCCCCGTTGTATGTTGCAGGATGGTTTCACACCTTTGGCAGTGGCTTTGCAGCAGGGTCACGACCAAGTGGTTTCGCTGCTGCTTGAAAATGATACGAAGGGAAAAGTCCGTCTCCCTGCCCTTCACATCGCTGCCCGCAAGGACGACACGAAGGCAGCGGCTCTGCTCCTGCAGAACGACCACAACGCTGATGTGGAGTCAAAGGTCAGTTGTAAAAAGGAAAAAGGTTTGCTCCTGTCAGGTGCTGACCACATGTATTACATCCAGCGAAGGTCTCCTTCAGTGTCAAGGATTTTGCTGCGGAGTTACGCATAACTTTCTTTTCTTACGAGTGACATCTGATTTGCTTCCTTTGCCTCTTTCTCCCCCATTCTCTTTCTGTTTATATCAGGGTTAATTTCTCTTCTAGAAACTTTGCAAATGGAAAATAATAAGCAAAGTATTATTTGAAATATTCTCTTGGAAATGAAAGCCACTCCCACAGTGGTGGGCTATAGGTATTGTACAATTAAGTCATTTGATTAGTTGTTTGTGCAATGGCTACTTTAAGAACTTCGGTAAACATGTAACAATTAGCATTCAAAATACTTGCTCATTGAGCTTCCATTCTGTTGAGCTTCCCTTGTGTGCCAGTTGTGCTGCCATGTGAGCTGCCATGCCACGTAGCAATCATGAAGCTTTCTGCATCCATATCACCAGTGGTGAACTAACCGTTCATTTTTTCCCCCTCTTTGCTTCCAAATGTGTTAACCTAGATGATGGTGAATAGAACAACAGAGGTATATATAAATATATATATGCATCATCACTCCTTCATGACTTAGTGCTGCTGCATCATTTCTTCCTCCTTTTTGCATCGCCTTTTATAGGATAGACACCTGCTTTAGATGAAATGAAGTAGCATGTGCTAGAGAAGACTGTAGTTTAGATACCAGGGCTTTCTGCAGCTGAAACTAGGGTTTAAAAGTAAGAGCTAAGCATTCTTGGGAACTAACTGTCATTGTAAAAGAGCCATTTTATGTAAGATGGAGTTTTCAGGGATTCTCATGGAGCATATGTTTATCAGATGTGTTAAGAGCTGCAGACAACCCTGTCACATTGTGCATCCAGGTCTGATTCTAGGCTTCTGCATGACACTTAACTTGATGGTGTCAGCAAATAGAATGATCTGAGAGTGCGTTTATATCTGCAAAACTCCCAAAGCAAGGCAGTTGCAGCTAGCATGGCTTGCTAACAATTTAGAAATGCATCTAGTTCCCATAAGGTTTCATATTTTGCAGGATTGATGGAATTGCTGCATGTTTTAGCATTATTTTATAAGGAAATAAAACTACTTGAATATGAAAATCAGTTGCTGAAGTAATGTTATCAGTAAGGCATCTTCTAATTAGGGTGGTAACTCATGGTGTCTGAACATAACCCAGTGTGATTGCCCACAGTGGGAGACTGATCTTTATGGTACTAACCCTTGGAAAAAAAAGCATATTAATAATTTAAAATAGCCTTTGATGTTATTTTCATTTGCATCTACTTTGAATTTATAAAAATCAGCTAGCAAATATCATTAAACGACTTGTATTTGAACTTCTGCAAAGAATCTCTAAGAGATTTAACTTGCAAGACTGACATAATACCAGTAACTACATATTTCTAGTTAGAAGTTAATTTCTTATAAAAGTCAGTTCATTGCTTTAATACTCACATGTTTTGCTGCTGTTTTTCAGGAATAACTGAAAATTTTATTCAGCTTCTTGTCTTCTAGAATGATTATGTTAATTTTTTTTCCCTCCTGCATAGCAATATGATTTTATTTATATCTCTGTGAGGTACTATAAATGTGAGTGAAAACTAGTACAGAATTGGAGTGGTGACTTGCAACAGACTTCTATTACTAGCTTTTGTCAGTGATGTGCTACAAAGTTTAGAGTAATAAGGAAAAATTTTTAAAAAGTATCTATTGGTTGTGTTTTGTTTTCTTTTTTCCAGAGCGGGTTCACTCCCCTCCACATAGCTGCCCACTATGGAAATATCAATGTAGCTACATTGCTGTTAAATCGGGGTGCTGCTGTGGACTTCACTGCAAGGGTAAGTGTGAAATCTTAGTTCTGCTGAGTTTGCTTAATCATCACTTTGCAACACCTTTTCCACACAGGTATGCAAAGGTACATTGCTCTCCCCAGCCAAGGGGCCTGACCTGACTGCACTTGTTCTGTTACCATATGGTGTAAAAAGGCTTTCCCTGCGCTGCTGAACTGAACCTGAGCTCTAGTCCTCACCTTTGAAAACTTCTGTTTTAGTCAAAAGGAGCTGCTGTTGTCACAGTTCCAGTGTTGCAAAAGATAGGCTGGGATTCAGTGAGACAAATGCTTCCACACAGAGATTTAACATATGGCAGGAGTATTGTGGCCCTGTTGAATTCTCCTCACTGTGCAGTTGTTTCCAGTGAGCATAAAGTACAGAGGAATAAAGCATCTGTGCCTTCACTGTGTATACAAGAGTCAGGTGATACATAAAGGAGATCTGAGAAACTGGAGAGGCAGAAAATTAAATGAGAACCAGAAGTGGAGGGGAGTCAATAATGGGAGCTGCATGGCAAAAGCCATGGTAGAGCGAGGGAAGTGATGCTCTTGACTCTGTAAGGGAGGCACCAAAGCCAAAACACAGCCCCGGGAGTGACAGGGTAGTTCCTCAGATGTATGAAAAATGGTCAGGAGGCAGGAGTGAAATATCATGGGCTTTCCCACTATCCTCTTGATTCCCTCTGGGATATTTGAGGAGCAGCTGGTAGTGGCTTCAGTTGTGCCTTTCTGCCTGGGGAGTGGGTCCATCCTCCCACGGGTAGCTGGACTGCTCTGCAAGCCTGGTGCCAGCAGAGCGTCACCTCAGCCGAGCCCAGCTGAAGTATGGCCTTGTCTGATGTCAAGGGTCAGGTCTGTTGGAAGACCAACAAGGAATATTAGAGTGCAGGAGTGTGGTCAGGGTAGGGAGGATGTGGGAACAACATAATGTAAGCAGGAGAAGTATGAAGGACAGAAAATGACAGAAGGAAGTTAAAAATAGTTGGAAAAGCAGGAAAAAGAACCCCATATGTGGACAGGGATACAGCAATAGGAAGGGGCAAGGAGAGAGACTGTAGTGCCAGGCATAAGATCAGAGACAAAAGAAGGGCAGATGGAGAGGTAACACAAAATTGTATGAGGCAGGATGAAGAATGGTAGAGAGGACATAAGTAGAAATTTGAGTATGAAAGAAATATGAAAGTATGCAGGGCTTTAAGAAGGGAAAAGCAGGGAGTGTGATTAGGAACATAGAGGTAAGTGGAAAAGGGGCCAGCATTCAGAATAGGTTTGTATTGGGAAATGCTGGAGGTAGAACTTCTGCTGAAGGTCTGAAACATTTATTTGCTCATTAGCTTCTTCCACTGTGGCTTGGGCTGTAAGAAAATATGCCTATGGAATTTCTGCTGACACACAGCCAAGAATGGTTCAGTACAAGAAGTGTGCTCCAGAACATGGAAATGTGCTGAAATTCATGGTCAAACTCTTGGCTGAAGAATACATATATTTCTCTAGTTGACTTCTCCAACCAGTCAAGAAAGAGGATCTGTCTATTTCAGTTGTTCACTGGGAGGTGTGTGTGTGTATATATATATATATATATATACACACAAAAGTGCAAATGTAATTTCAGGTTATTTCAAGGTTTTTCTAACACAAACCCCAAAACCAACCAACCTAATAATAATAATTGTTATTGTTGTAAACTAACCAGCAAACAAGAAAACCAAGACTGTGCAAAACTCTGGCTTACCAAAACAAAGCTGGGGACAAAATGAGGTAGTGATCCCTGGGACAACACAAAGGTAAAATCAGGGGAACAAGAGGCATTCAAAGTGAAGGCTAATGCTGATTTAAGAGTAAATAGGTATAAACTGGCCCTGAATAAATGTTGACTAGAAATTTAGATATTCAATATTAAATAATAATAATATTATTATTTAATTAATAATTGTTTCATAATTAATATTAAATATAAGTAATGAGATTTTGGAACAACATTTCAATTAAAGTAGGAAAAGGAAAAAAACCCCAATGTATATTCAAGATTGTATTTATGAAGGGCATTCTGTCACATGGATAATCCAGCAGCTCCTATACTACTGCTTAGAGTATTTGCACAGACCAAAAAGTAAATTGCAGTATTTTTTAACTTTAGATAGTTTATATAGCTAAAACCCTCAATGTTTGTGTAGTTAAGGAATGTATTTGCATTCAGCCAAGTGTTTATGACAAGCCCAGCAAACCCAAGAAAATAATACAATAATATTGTGATTATTTAGCATAGAAACTGTTTCATTTATAGAACTTCTTATATTAAAAAAAAAACCCAAAAAACAACAAACCCTGAACAGTTGTTTTTTAGAGACTGTGATTAATAGAGGAGGGAGGAGTTGGTGGAGGGTGTGGTAGAGCAGGAATAGAAATTTTGAACAATGCAGACCCAGAATTTTTTCCTTAAAGTGTAAGTCGGAGTGTGGGTGAAAAGTGTTGGTGCTGGCCACTCTTCATTGAACACTGTGTTTTATGAATGAGCATAAATCTCCAGAGCTAAGATAGTAAACTAGTACCTACTAATGCTGATCAGAAAAGTACTAACAGATACTGGGTCAAGCTGATAGCTGAGTATCAAATGTAAGGATCAACTCTTACATATCTTCCCACCTTCCCCTCAACGTATGTTTTCCAAATCATATTCACCACTAATGTATTTTGTGTTATTGGTGAGAGAGGGATCCCAGGTTAGATCAACATGAAGTTCACAAGCTAAGAGCAAATTAAGGGTTCCCGGGAAGCTACTGACTATGTGTGCTTTCCTTTCACTGGTAGCATTTGCCTCTGATTTCCAAGTCCTTTAGCTGACCAAATTAGAGCATTAAGGCATTTCATACCATCATGGGCTTTGGCGTTGAGTATTTGATAAGCTCTAATCACAGAAGCAAGGAAGACAAATGGGGTCTTAGGTCAACTCTTTCCCACTCAGAAACAAGATTAGGGATTAGCAGTGCTACTACATTAGCAATTAGCAGCATTTCATACCAGTACCACTAAATACCATCTGCCTATGCTTGTTTTAATAAAATAATAAGTCTTAGGCTTCAGCAGCTCTGTTTTGGATTAGGGGCACTTACGGAGAGAACATGCAAAGTAATAAGGCCATTATTGCCTCCTCCTCAAGACTGAGACACTCTGGGTTCTGCCTCCATTAGTTGTCATCATCAGAGAGAGAGGCAGAGTTCTGGGATAGCTGCGGAAGTGTGGATGCATTGACAGCACCCTGAAAGAGCAGCGGGCTGAGGCTGTGGCTCAGAGCACTGAACGGCTTGTTTGTGCTTGTGATACTGGGTGGGGGCATCCAGAGAGAGAGCATGTCTCTGCTATAGGGTCGTTGGAAATCTAGATAAAGTTGTTGTGACAGAAAGAATTGTAGCATAAATAACAGTAATATGGAGTTGAATTTTGTTCTTTAGTGCTTATCAGATTGCGGGTAATAAATGCTGCACAGAAAGATGAGTTAGATTCTGGTAGAGCAGCAGTAAAAGTGTGCAAAGTAAAATTATCAGCACCAAGTAACAAAAGCCTTGCTTTATCCTTGATTACACAAATTGCAAAACAGGTACTAAAAAATACCCATATCAGCCTGCTCATTGCCTCCTCATTATTTTAATTTCTGTAAACACTGTCCATGATGTGCTGTCTCCTCACTGGAGCAGTGGATGTCAGTGTGAGATGAACAAAAGAGCAAAGATATGGAAGGGCTGTAACCCAACTAAAATCACATCATATGTATGTACTGTATCTTTCTCTCACAGAAAGCGAACTTTAAGATGGGCGTGCCAAACACACTTGGTGCTTTTGCAAACCACCAACCATTTTTCCTTTTTTCTGGTTAAATAAATGCAAAACAACATTACTTGTCTATCTCTCCATTTGTGTTTAAACTCTTTAGGAAAGCGTGAATTCTGGGAGAGATTTGAACAAGAGGAGAGGATTATTGTTACAGAAGATGCTTATGTGAAGGGGGCAATGTGAAGACTAATGTGTCAGGATAAATAACCAGCTCCCACCATCAGTGTAGTCCAAGTGGGGAAGAGTGGAGAAAATGTGAATGGATGTGTAGGATGAAGGTAGACCTCTGAGCCTTAAGGCCAAGGGCAAGTGGGGTAAAAAGAAGAGCTGGTAAAAGGATGTAAGAAAAAGGAGGGCAGATGTGTGTTAAAGGAGGTCTCTTCAGCTGCTGTTTCCAGTGTGTTTGTGAGAGACCTGAGGGAAGAAAGAGGTTCCAGCAGTGAAGGCAGGGAAAGAATATAAGCTTAATGATGACTCTCAGTGTGTGGGCAGGAGGTGAGCAGTGGTGCTGTACTGTAAGTAAATGATGTCCCCAGTGATACCCAGTAGCAGCTGCTTCCCTCACCCCACCGGTGTACACCTGCCTGCCTCTCAGCTGTCATATACTCCCTTGTTCACTTCTTTCCCTGCAACTGGGAAAATAGCCTTAGCTCCAGGAGCTCTTAGAGGTGTTACAGTGCCTGGCAGCCTGTGTACCTGCTGGCTGGTGAGGCTGGGAGGGTTGGAAACGTACCTATTTTTACAGGTCTGCACTCTTGCAGCCAAGAGACTGATGTTATGTCAGCTCTTCCGTTGAACTGCATTAGCACTCCTGTGTCTGTGCTTTCTTCTCTTGCCTTGCTGCAAGTGCAGGGAAGATGGCATAACAAAGGTCCCATTGGAATGGGTGGAAATAATTTCAGTAAATCACCTTGTGATGCCCTTTATTCTACCTATAAACAAGGAAGCAGCTCCAAGAACATTCCTCACCTTATTCCAAGTGAAACAAGATCTCCTTATTCAGCTGGATGATTGCCGTTTTGTAACAAAGGGAAAACACTCATTCCAAATTGATTGACTTCTTGGGCTCAAACTCTGCAAAAAAACCTGTCACAATTACTGGCAAGGTATGCATTGCAGAGTAACAGGAATTTTATGTCTATTCATCATCCTTTTCCTGTAGTACATTTTCACATCTGACTGTGCCTCTCTGAAATGCTTCAGAGCTTAGGAAATCCCTTCATTGAATCGCCATATTTCCGCTTGCTTAACTGGGAGGCATGGGCTAAAGTGGTGGAGGAGAGTAAAGGATAACCAAAGGTGAAGTCAGCCTCCTTTCATAGCCAGATTAATACATAAGTGCAGTTGCTACTTGGTCTTTGAAGGATTGCAACAATTTCAGGGACCATTCCCTTAGCTGCTTGGTATTGGAGAGATGAAGGTGAATCCTAGTTACAAACTGAAAGAAAGCCAGACACTTTTAAGTCAATCTATCTTAGCAGTTTTTTTCAACAGGAAAAATTAATTGCTGTTATTTAAAGAAAACTATTGCTTATCAGCCATTTGTGCCTTTAAATCAAACTGTATCTGATGTTTTATTTAGAGTTTTAATAAATTTGATATCAGCTTCCCGTCTTCTGGAAGCACCAAGGTACTGATTAGCATGGAGAAGTGAAATCCACCAAGTGGGCACTCCTGTTCCAGACTGTTATTTCAGGAACTCTGTTGTTGGCATATAGTGCCCATATGCATAGTGAAAACTGCTGTACTCCTATCCCAGCTGCTGCTTCTGCAGCTGGGTGTTACTGCAAGGGCTTCATGCCATGGGTTTGACTTTCTTTACCAGAATTGGGTCATCTTCAGCCTAAGAGTGCATGAGGTGTGGGAGAAAAAGGACAAGTCATAGAGGGATTCCTTCTTTATCTCTAGATTGCCTAGCACTTGGATATCTAGGACTTGGAAGGGTGTATTCAGATACATGCTGAAGGAACTAGTGGTCATTAGAAGGAATGAGAAACCAATTTCCTTAGCAGTCTGATTTTACCTGTGGTGTCCTGTGCGAGAAAGTTCGTTAGTTATAAATCAGAACCGTGTGCTTTCCTGTTCAGGCCTTGCTTGGGCATTCCCAGGAGCAGTGCACAGGGAGGGCAGGCAGTTGTGTCTGCTGTGATGGAAATGTGTGTCCAGACTGCACTGTGCTAACTCAGCAACAAGCTTGTGCAAATCAGCCAGGGAGGTGAGGAAGGTGCTTTGAATAAACTGTTTTCTGGAAATTATAATTAGTAAATGGTAACTTTTGGGGATTCAGTCTTCAGATAACGTTCTTCTGGCTGAGATGATCTTCCAGTGGAAAGATCTGTTTAGCCCAGGTGAGGAAATGCTTTTGAAGCTCCATCTGTCTCTGAGGAGCACAGTGGTTAGAAAGGAAAGAAGCAAGGAAGAAATTCTCTGCAGCTTCCAGAACAACTGCGGAAAGAAACCTCTATGACCCCCACATCCCCTCTGTGTTTGAGCAAGGCAAAAGACTGAGGTAGCCAGGGAACCATCTATGTGAAGGTGACCTCTCCCCATATCTCCTGTTTGCTAAAGCAAACAGGAGCTAGTCACCGTGCCATAAAACTGCATCCAGCCCTGTGAACAGCCTTCCTGATACACAGCACTCCTTATTCTGGAGGAGATCTTGGTTCCACTGGGAGTGGGCTTTGCCTGCAGAAAGTTTTGCTTACTGGAAGGTTGAGAAAGGATTTGGTAATTTTGAGGGTGGTGTGAGGACAACATGCATTAATGATGACCCTGAGGCTGAGAAGCAGAACACCATTAGCCCATCAAAAAGAGCAGGCAATATCTAAGTGACAGTGGCATAAGAGAAAAACATCTTTTTATTTCCCCAGTGGTAGTTTGCCATAACAGCTCCTTGCTATAGTCTTCCTTCTTTTCTTCCAGGACTCGTTTTATACATCTCAAGCCTGAAGAAAGTTAAGTATATAAGCGTACAAGAACTAAAATAGCACAATATAAGACTTACTGCCATTAAGTAGAGGAGGAAAAAAGCTAAAAAATTATGCACTCTTGCAAGGTTTCCTGGAAAGCATCTGATTGTGTGGTTTTTTTCTTTGATTTCTGGAACTTCTATACAAGTCTCAGTGATCTCAGTAACTGCTACTAGAATATAAGACTTTTCTCTGCAACGATTCTACTGTGTTGTATCTCCAGTTCAGAGTTTCAGAAAAGTATAGGAGAGAATAATGACTGTTTCCATATACAACATGTTGATGTAACTACATAGTTGCTTATGACAATCTTCAAATGCACAGCATAATCTTCCCATACCTCCAGGATGTGGTAACAGTGGTAATATCCATGCAGTGGTGTTGCTGACAATTGCAGTATGCAACAACTGACATTATGCCTTTTTCTTAAGAATCACTAATGATGGAGGGATTTTCCAGACTGTATAGGAAATGTCTGCTTTAGCAGTCTGGCTATTTTCAGCTTCTATTTTATTCACACATTCTATGTCAATATTAAGTTCTTCCTAGAGTCTGCTGTCAGTTGAGAATTGAGAAGGTCTATCTTAGTAAATTCCAAGCTAATCTGAACATTTTGGTAAGAAACTGTTTGGATTTGGTTTGTTTTAAATCAAGGAAGTGAAATTTGAAATCAATTAAGTGTAATTTAGAACTGCCCTCCACTGAGGGGCTGGAAGGAGAGCTCAGAGGTGGAGGTAAGTCCTGTAACTGATAGTGAGGAGAAGTACCAAGTCCCTGTGACACTGACAATGAATCTTCACAGTCCCTACATGATCTGCTCAGTCAGCATTTAAATCAATGCAGCACATAACTAGAAATGGTTTTCCCTTTTTTTTGTGTGTCTTCCTTTAAAGGTATATTTCAGAGCCCAATATGATACTGTAAGGGCAAACATTTACTTTTCTTAGCAATTATTAGCATTCTTATGCTTGTAAACTCAGACTGTCTGATGGGAGAAAGAGGCAATCCCATAAGACAGCACAGCACACCAGAAACCAGGGGGAATTCCTCATTTTCTAAATGCATTAAAATATAATTATATAAGATGTACTGTGTTTGTACTCTGCCAGTTTTAACTTTTCCCCTGTTTTTTTCCTGACTTCCTAACCATTCGTGTTGCTAATTTGTAATGCTAAGGAGTAATTCTGACTGCTGTGGTGATCTGTGATGGATAATACCACGTGTCAGAGGGGAGCTGATCTCATTTCAGATGGGAATTGTAGGTGGCTTATTGCTCAGCATAAGATAACTCAGAGTATTTTGAATTTTGCTGTGAAGCTGTAGATAGAGAGCTGCAGCTGGAAGGGCTTAGTGTTTTCTTTGATCAGGCACAAGCAAAAGCCACTGTATGTAAAAGCAGGTCACTCCTCACCCATCGTATGTGTGGATGTTGTGAGGCTCCAAAGGAGGGCACAGGCCCTGTGTGAGAGAGAGTGGTGGGCTGCAGCAGGCACTGGATAGAGACAAAGGGAAAACCACCCTCCATGATGTTGTGAGGTATAGAAAAAAACCTGCATGCAACTAATCCAACACATTTTGAGCTACGCAGTTTCAGAGCACTTCAAATCATGTGCCCCAGGAAATCTGCCAGGAAGGAGATGTTCTAGTTGATAATCCTATGAGCATTTATTGCATAGTTTTAGGTTGCTATTCTCACAATTTCTACTTTGCTATTCCCTGTTGAATTTGTTCTCAAGTCAAATGGCAAGTTGGATCTCAGTGTCAAGGGGTCCACCTGAGACATTATCCATCCAGCATTTGATATTTCAACAGAGAGGGCAAGCAGCACTCCAACAGACATTCTAGATCTGAACCACATCTTTTAATGGCAACTTTTTGAAGGCATTTCAGCTTTATTACTGCAGGAAAACATCTTCAAAGTTTCCTGATTTACTATTCTATCTTAAGAACAAAGGGAGAAATTTACAGAAGATCAAACAGATAAAAATAGACTGAAAAGACAGCAGATGCTGTTGATAGACTGAAGAATTCAAATATTACATTTGGTGGCTATTTTGTTTGCTGATACCACAGTTTTAGTGTTAATAACCTACACCAAAGTTGCACATATTATGAAGCTTTTTTATCTCTAGTTTCTTGTGATAAGTACAAATACCTCAATTTTGAGTTGCTTGCTTTGTTCTGTCACCAGAAACATTAATGATGATGTTTATTTGTTTCTCAGTTCACATTCTTAATTGTCAGATGTGCAAGGACTATATGTATGAAACCTCTAGCTTTAATTCTTTAAGACTTGACACAACACGGTATTGACCAAAGACAAGTTGCTTGACCTAAACATCAGAGTGCAATTATTCAAGCATTCACATAATGAATCTCTTCATCTGTGGAGTCAGAACTCAGCCGGGAGAATTACTACTTCATATTCTTTGCTACCAGTAAAAGCTCCAATAGCTAAATGGCAAAATTAAATTCTGAATAGAGGCTTGCACCCTCTGTTTTTCCCGCTTCATTTCTCCACAGTGTTTTCCTGAGATGTTGGGGATGAAAAAGGCTAAACATGTTTTTATTTCTTTTTATGAGTAGGTTAGTAAAGTACAACAAAAACTGCAACCACCTTCCAAGGGAGAGTGCTGTAGTGCTCTTTTCCCAGGGAAGAGGAACAATTGTTCATCCATAAGAACAGATATTAAACTGGACAGAGAGAGTTTAATTTGCTTGGTTTCTCCCACTCCATTAATTATTTCAGGGTAGCTGTGTGCAGTTGGTTTTGCTAACAAACTGCTTCTGGAGTAATCACATCTTTTCTCCATCCATCTCTTTGTAATGTGAACTTGCTGACTGTTTTCAACCAAACACAACTCCAGGTTTCACAATGCTAGAGACATTAAATTAATGTTTTTCATAAAGACAGGTGATCAAATACTGCAAAGATGAATTGCCAGCTCTCCAGCTTGCAAAGTGAGCTCAGTCCTTATTCAGCGCTGGAGAATTTCCCCATGTTTGCAGCCAGGGTGATCACCCCTGTCAGAAGCTGAGAGAGAATTTTGGTACTAACCAGAAATATGAAGGTTATTTGAAGAAGACTCCTTTTTGACCATGGAAGTCGTTTGGTTTTTTTTGACCCCAGTTGCAAACAGTGTGACCTAAACATTAATTGCTAAGTGGAAACCATCTCTTTTGGAGCTGAGGTGTTTATCTGCCAGCACTCATCCATCTGATTCAGGATCACCTCTCCTTCATTTAAGGCAACAGGAGCTTTGAGCAAATAATTAGATCCAAAGAGCACATTCTTATGTGGTTATGTGCTATACTAGATTTAGCTTAGTGTCAAGATAAATGAGAACCAGACTTCTAATAGGTATTTGTCATACCTTTTGTAATGCTGTCCCTTCCTCCTCCACTTCTTTCTTGAAGTTTAGAAAAGTCTTTTCTTCTAGTCTGTGTGTGAAGCAGTAAATTATTGCTACTAAATTATTTTGACATATTAATAGGGCTCTGGGATCTATTAGGCTGTTAACCTCTTTGCCCATCAACCCCAGCAAGTGGAAAAAGGTGTTCCTTCAGTATAGATTACCTGCAATACCTTTTACTTGAAGAGATGAAAGTTATTTCCTTTACTGTTTTTTTTTTCCTCAGGAAAGTAGAATTCATCTCTCTCTCCCTCTGACCTCAGTAACATCTTTCCTCCTGGGAAGAGAAAAAACCCCAGAAAGTATATCTGTATAATTGCTTTTCTCTTCTTTTTTTCTGTCCTCTTTGTAACTGATACAGTACTATAGTGACCCCATATTATATCCAATGTCAACTCCTAGTCAAATGGAATTAATACTTTTTTTTAAAACCAACTCACAAAATAGAAGTTAAACAATCACACTTTTGTCTCCCTGGAAGGACTACGCAGGGTGCACTTGTTGTTTAATGTGCTTAAGCATCCTGTCATTTTACTTTGGGTTTTTTATTGAAATGCGAAGCTACATTGGAGCACTCATCACTTTGATGGTCTAATGACCATTACTATTGTAGAAAGAATCTCTGTCACTTAATCTTGTTAACATGTCTTTTACCTCTGTGATAATATTAATTAGTACTTTTTAGTAGCTCCGTAGTGAAATTTTGTGTAAATGAAAATGTAGCAGCTGGATTAGGAACTCAAGGTTATGATCAAGCTGTGAGTCAGCTTGTCACATCTGAGGAGGGATCTTTTTGCAGTGCTGGGTTTCTATCTCTCCACTCACCTGCAGTTTTGAGGAAGCACTATTGAGCAGTCTGTTAGCCGTGGACGACACCTGTACCTCTCCCCAGCTATTCAGGTGCCTTTCTGATTCAGTCAGCCATGGGACACAGGCTCTCTGCAATGTACTGCTTTCTGCTTGGTCACAGGGAAGCTTGTTTTACACAGCCAGCTGTTTGTGCTGCCCCTGAACACACAGAAACATGTTCTTTAGAATTCTGTTTGTCTTCATACAGTAGCTGCATGCTCTATTTAAACCCTTTATTTTTACTTAGCTCCATATGATCAAATATATACAGGATGTGGCCTTCATACGCCACAAGATAAAGGATTCATCAGAGCATGAAGAGACATCCCAGCTACATCTTGTTAGAACAGTGCATTTGTGTGCGCACGCGTTGGTTATGTAACTGCCCTGGATGTGCAGCAGCCCTGCCTGCTGCTGGCCTGCCAGGCACCACTTAGGGAGGCAAGTACACATCTTGCCAGTCTCACTTGAAGTACAGCATTATCCATTAGAGGAACAAATTGGGTAGGCAAAATTAATGATGGAACTGAAACAAAGGTGCTTGCAAGGCTTCCAGATTTTGCTGATAATGTTCAGAAATAAATAACATTGGCATCTCGTTGCTTTTGAATTAGATCTACAGATGTAAAGGTTTTATTTGTTTGCTATGGCTCCTACAAGGCCAGTGAAATTGTGAGGTGTATATCCTTGTCACTATGTGCTCAGAAACAACCATAGCTGGATTAAATTGCTAGAATTCAGTCAGCAAAATTGCCTAATTTTAATGCTTATGCAAAAGCAGAGAGCTAGGGCACAATCATGCCATCTTATAACTCTAACCACAGCTTGATTGTTTGTCTTTATAATGTGTATGTCAAGGTATCAGGCCGTAATTCACGTGTGGTTAAACACAGCTTCCCTTTGCTTTCACACTCTCAGGGAAACAAACCGTGTTATGCTTTAGCAAATTGGGCATAATTCATTCTGTGAGCAAACTAAACACAGAATTCGTGAAAGACAGACATATGCATATTTATTTTCATGTTTTTTTTTCTTCCACAGAATGATATCACGCCGTTGCATGTTGCATCAAAAAGGGGAAACGCAAATATGGTCAAACTCCTACTTGATCGAGGAGCTAAAATTGATGCCAAAACAAGGGTAAGCTTAAGTGTGAATGCTGTGAGTGACTGCGTGGAACTATTGCCTCTGACCTGTTTGTTGCTGTAGAGCTTAAATCATTCAGCTTCCTGGCAGGCTACTACAGCTGCATTGCATTTATTTTTTATGAAATGGTTGCAGTAGAATGCTTACATTTTCCATCTCTTAAAGCAGTATAAGAAACACCACGTACGGCAGAGCTCAGAACCAACCATTTTCTGTGTTCTCTGTACGGTATTTAATTAGAAACTGCTTCTAGCTACTTTGGGGTGGAAGTGAATGTACAGGAAAATGCTAGAAGACAGGAATTCAATTCAGATATTTCTGAATTTGAATGCTAACAGGGTAACTCAGAACTGCAGTGTGTGTTTGCCTTTCACTCTCCACAGGGCAGTGTCACCGAGCATGGGGTGGCTGATGAGTCTCCTGCAGCTCAGCCTCTGTGTGATAGGGTGCTCAGCTGCTGGCTGGGATTTGTCAGTAAATGTGTTGGGCATAGGGATGGTTTCCATCAGGTTGACACCTAACTCTATCCCCTGAATGACTTAGAAACTCAATGCATATGGTTATACCTAATTGCTGTAGTTAAAACTCAAACAAACCAGGGATATTTTATTTACTTACTCAGTAGCAAGGGGGGAAAAAAAAAAAAAAGAAGGAAAAAATTCAAATGTTTGGAAGTAAAGCTAGAACTGTGGTGCTGTGGGCTGTCATGGCAGTCTTTGCAACACACTCCTGTGCGTGTGAGGTAACCCTCAAAAGCTGTCACTAACTTTTTGACAATTGTCATTTTCTTGAAAGATTAGCTTATCACCTACCCCTCTTCCAGTTTTAATTAATCTGTATAGTTTCCACCAGAATAATTCTAAGCAAACAAAAATGAATAACCTAAGAATAGTTTTTTCTGCAGTTATTGCTGTATCCACAGGTTTCTGTTTGGTTTTCCAGTGTTTCAGCAGTCTCTGAGATTTCCTGCAGTGCTTGTTAGGCACATTTGTGGGTTTTATTTCTTTGGCAAATTCAGAAACTGGGTTAATTCATTTTGTCATCCCTTCATTCTCTTCACATGCTTTTCTCTAGTTCTTCTTCTCTTCAGTTGCTGATGATTTATTTGTAAATTTTTTTTTTCTAATTGGGAAACATGGAAAAAATTACTTTTCATGGATAATATAAACAGTAGATATAATTTCTGGACTAAGATAATAGCTTGCTACATGGGAGTTGCCAGGCTGAGGGGCATCAGCCTACCATGTGGTCGGGAGGGCCACATGTCACAGATGTGCATTTGGTCAGAGTGGAGAGAAAGAGACTTGCAAGGGACTGTTTGCTTCCTCTCTGCAAGCATTTGTGTGGCCCACTGCAGCCAAAACATTGGGGACCACTACTTTAAATAGTTGGAGTCCAGCTTGTTCTTTTTTTTTAGTTTGGAAAATTCGTGATCTCCTTCTTTTCCTGTATCACAGGCTCCAGGGTCAGGCATGGGGATAATTTATGTAACTAAAAATACAGTCCGGAACGGAAACAGGATCTAGGAAGAGGGCAGAAGCATTAACAGCTCCTGAGTCTGGCAGAGCTTCCCAGTGAGGCAAAAGGCAGCAGATGACTGTGGTTCACGAAGCAGTGGTTTGTTTTTTCTGGCTTCCCCCAGAGCCTGCCTGTTTCCCCAAACACGCATCCTCCCTGTAAGTCAGAAGGGATTTGCATAACCTCCTGCCTCTGCTGTATGTGTGTCACTCATCGTTGCACTCTCTGGCATTACCAGAGGCATCATTTTCTGGCAGTCAGTGAGTAAGTGGAAATTCTGCTCCCGGCAGCACTGACTCATCCTGGCGAGGGTTTGCCAGGCTGTGGTCTGGGCACCCTATGCCTCTGCCAAGGAGGCTCAGGGAGCCCAGCAGGCAGCAGCATCCTTGGGAACAGGGAACAGCATCGCTGGAGTACATCAGGAGGGATTTAGAAATCAATAGGAGAAGCCATAGAGGGCTGAGAGTAATGAGGTGCTGGATGAAAAAAGGGCATTGTTTCAGAGTGTCACCCTAGTTCTCATATTCAATAGCAAAGATTAAATGCTGTGAGCTGTTACAACACATGTTCCTGCTAAATCTCTCTTGTTATTCCTACCTGACCCAATGCTGTTTTTCAAGGCTGAACAATTAAGATATGTCAGCTTTGTAGTCATTCCATTTTTTTAAGCACCGTCCTTCTTTTCAATGTCCCAGATATAGAATGGCCATACAAAAATATAGGATGATAAAAGCTTCAGTCATATCCTTTCGCAACAGCATCACCACTACTGAATGTATTGAAAGGCAAAGAGCAGTCAAGGCTGTCTTTTCTGATACATGTGTCAAGTCATGCTTCTCAGCTGGATGCCCAGGCAGAGCCCAGCCTTGTGTGTTCTGTGAGGGGAAGGTGCTGAGCGCACACACAATTTGATAAACAGGTGGGATTTGCATGTGAAAATAAGCAAGTCTCCTATTACCAGATTTATAAGTGTGAGACCTCTCTCTCTTTTTTCCCACCTTTTTTTTTTTTTTTTTTTTTAAAGAGAGGAGCAGAATTTTTGGACACAGGAGATGAGCAGACTTTTTTTTTTTAATATTTTTTGTCTTGGACATCATGGTATTATTTAATGCAAATCTTGATTATGGAAGACAAACTGACTCCTTACAGGTGAATGACAAAGGTTCTGTACCTGTATGAAAGGACAAAAAAAGTCTTGAAATTGCTGGTTTCTATTGCTCAGGGGCAGAAATTCTTAGGCCTCTCTTTCTCCTGTTTCAGGTCTGCAATTCACCTTTAAATCATTGTGCAGAACTTACTCTTTTGTGTTGTTGACCAAACACTAACAGGGCTAGGATTTGCTGCTCAGACTCTTAGATGGGACAGATTTAGCTATTCAGCTGTCATTTTGTGGTCTGTTCCTGCAATCCATCTCTGTATAGGATACTGGAATACGCTTCACATATTGTCTATTCTTATTTTTCACCAACATCATTATTTTATAGATAAATTCACATAAAGCCTTTCCTGAGTAATACATAAGTTGAGGTAATAATTTCTTTTCCTTAGTCATTTCCATGAGCATTTGCATCTGCTGCTGACAGATGGTCTGGGAAACTGTAGTGCTGAAGTACTGCACAAAAGGTTAATGTGAAGGGCTAAATCCTTATCCGGTTTAAATTATGGTAAAAGGCATCCACAAACTCGCACTTTCTCTGTGTTCATTAGGACTGGAATTTGATGAGCACCATAAATACTGTTGCACACCTGCAAACTGTAATTGGGAGTTGAGATAACAGTGAACATAAGCAGTTATTTCCAAAAAACATCTTACAACTACTTTGAGGCTCAGGCATCCTTTTTTTTTTTTTATTTCCGTTTCAGTTCACGCTTATAGTTGCATTGTTTATTTTAACCAGCTGTTTACCTTTCCTCTGCCCTCTTTTTTGTGTGTGAGATGTCTAGCAACTGGTTCTTGGGGCTTGGTACTGAATTCTTAAGGGTGCTCCTCAAGAATTCTCCATTGCCAAGGCAGCTTTAATCATTCTGGTTTGTAACTAACATTCTGAGCAAAGAACTATTAATACCTCATGTAACATGTTTACTGAATGTTGCCCTAATTATGTTTTCTCTGTCTTCCAGAGAAGACTTTTAAAAATAAAATTTAATTAGAGATGTTTGTTAAATTAACTTGATTTGCTTTGGCTGTTTAGTACTGTGTATGCCAAAGTGAATTTGTGTCTGAAGCAGGCAGCAAGCAAGTTTTAGCCTGGATTAACAGTAAGTGTTTATAATCTTCATTCTACTGATTTTGCATCTAAATAACAGGCCAGCACTCATATCTGCATGAAAGATGTGGGATATGCTCTTTGAAGATGCATCACAGCTTGCATAAGCTGCTTCAGAAAAACCACATGTATTAAGATATAAAATAACTACAATAGCACTGCCTTTCTACTCAGAGTGCATTTTGCATGTGCGGGGAGAGCAAACCTTGTTCATTGCCCTGTTGCACAGAAGGAGCTGTTTGCAGTGCTGCCAATGAAGTGAAGAATTCGGGAAACTTGAGCATGGAGGGGCTGTGAGAGACAGAGCCCTGCTGGGCTGAAGCACAGGCACAGGGAGTCACTCAGCAGAGCTGGAGATGATAAACCCTGGAGGCAGCAGTAATTGCTCCCCTGGGGAAAACTGCAGCTACCTCTGGCTCAGGGGAGAAGAGTGCCTGCCACACTTCTGCCAAGGCCAGGGACAGGCTCTGGGATTTGGCTTGAACTATGACAAGCTTTTGCTGACTATTTGCATCTCAGTAAAGTTTTGACTGGCTGTTGTGTTTCATCATTAGTAGACTGGGTTAGAAGGTGATGCTCGTTGATGGGTGGTGCTGAGGCTGCCATGGCTTTGGGGTACAGCCATTATGCAAGGGAAATCCTGGGTGAGCACTGTCGGGAAGAGGTAGCTGGGGAGCACAGGGAGGCTGGTCTGTGCCTACTCTGCTGCTCAGGGGTCCCTTAAAAGCCTCATGTGGTGGTGGGGGAATACTGCAGCAGGGAGACTCCACTGCCTGCACCAGCATCTGCTAATGTCAAGCCAGTTTTGAGCCCAGTGTTAACAAGATCAGGGAGCTACACAAGTATCCGAGTCTTAACAGGGACCAGAAACAATGCGTAGAGCTCATTTATTTCTCTGTGTGTGTGTTTTTGAAATAAAAGTTAAAGAAGGCAACAACCCCAGAGATGGGTGTGCATTGCTAATGGGAAGCCTGTGCCTAAGCAGAACTCCTCCTATTGTCCTCCTGGCTTTGCTGGAGCTACTCTCAGGCTCTCTGGAGGGATAGATAATACAGATGATATGATTTATCATGTCAGTGCATACTTAGAGAGTCCTTAATCTGCAGATTATTGCCATAATTGTTTGTAATGGTTTTTCTGAGCTATTGCAGACTATCATAGTAAGGCAAGTTTGCTTGCTAATACATGTGATGTATTTTATGCTTCACATACTATAGTCTACGTGAACAGTAAATAAGCAACTAGAAAATCTTCTGACAAAACTAGTGAAATCTTGCTGAGCTTAGAGCAGTATCTTTTAAAAATCTCAGATTCTCATTTTTTTAAACAAAAATCTTTGTGATCTGCATTTCAGGTTGCCTCTGCACATTTCTTTACCTGCTTTAAGTGTCATGTGGCAATTAACTAAACCAGTGGATAGACAGTGTCTTTTCAAACTGAAAAAAAAAAAAAAAAAATCTCTGCAGCTGAATTATCTGTCTTTGAGTGTATTTGCTCTTGGCAGTGGGAGTTCTTGACATCATGTTAACAATAGCTATAGATCAGCTGTTCCAACAAGTACCTACACACATTGTGATGTTGTATCACACCATGTGATGCATCTGGTGGTCGTGAGTATTGTGTGGACCAGAATGAGCTCCAACTGGCCAAGTGTGACTGTCTGCTGCCTTCTGGGCCACAGAAACCTTGTCAGCCATAGATACCCTGTGAGGATTGGGACACTGTGCTCTGGGGAGCACTAAAGTAGTTTCTCAGGGTCTAGAGTGGTACATGAAAACGACTTGATATATCTCATTATTTGTGAGCATGGTATACACTACCCATGGTGTGGTGGTGCAATGAGTTGGGGAGGCATTAAGTCTGGAAAATGTTCTTCAGCTTTTTGTGCCTAATCTCACTGAGTGTCTGTTTTCGATGTGCCTGGAGAATGTGATAATTATAGGAAGTAAAAAGAATGAACAACCTAATGTACATGATTCAACGTACATGATGATCTTCAGCTCCTGCCTACGGGTCTCTAGTTACTTAGCCTTGCTGCATTTTATTTTCTTTCCCATACTAGTTTTCTTATGTAGGTGATATTTTATATTAATTGTTTGTGTCTGCTCAGTACTTGATATGCCCTCACCTGTGGAAACTACTGGTATAGGAAATATGCATTACCATTTTAAACCCTTGTGAAGCTACAGTAAAACATTTGCAACTCAGGTAATAAATGCACAGTTCATGGGGTTTGATATCTTTTCACTTTAAGTGTTTTGACAAACACATCTTTGTGTAGTATCAATTTAACAAGATGCACTTCCCTGTTCTTCATGGGCTGATGTCGTGGGTTCGACCTTGGTAAAATGCCGAGCACCCCCCAAAACCTATGCGGTCCCAGTGAAAGGAGGGGAGGAAGCACCTTCTCCACTGGATTTATACTTGACTTGATGTCAGATGATATGAAATACCTCTTTGCTTGCTTAAGTCAGGCAATACTTGTCCCTATAAATCTACCGAGAGCCCCATGGCCCACAAACTGAGGCCTGCTAAACTTAGCTTTGGGCCTAACTAAACTAAGGCCTTAATCTGAGTTTTTGGGGTTTATCAAACCCATCACAGCTGAAATAACAGAAAGAAGCAGAAATGACAACAGAATCCACTTCAGAGATGTCACTAAGATATTGTGGGCCAAACTGTGTGCATCCTGCATGAACAAATGACTCTCTGAGTTAGGGGAATCAAGTCTGAATCAAAATATTTTCTTCATCTGCATAAAAAACATATGTCTTAGTTTAAATGGAAGAACATGCACAGTGAGAACCATACAAGTTTTAAATGAGACTAGCAGGAAAAGTTCACCACAACAATGCTCTTTTTCATAGGTTTATTAGGAGAGGGCAAAAAAGTAGAAGCAGGAGAGTGTAAGGCTCTCTGAATAACTACCTTCTTCTCCCTGGCTGCCCTCTACACTTTGCAGGGCTTAAGCTGGTATTCTAGTATGTTGTGATGGTTTAGAAATTATCATGAAAGAATATTATAAATGTGCATGAAAAATATGACTAAGGAGATATGTCGATAATACTTGCTACCATACAGAAACAGAGAGGAAGCGCATGTGCATGAAGTGAGCATAGGATGTGTGATGAGGAATTTTAGATAATCCTTTTTATAAAAATGGTGTGACATACTTATTTTAGACAATAGGGGTTTTTTTTTTTAGACAGTATGCTTTTAAGAGTGCCAGAAGACACTGGAAAAAGGCCCCTTCCTTTATGACTTGTATTTGAAAAACTAAAGTTTCTGAAAACTATGACATCATTATTTGTAACAAGCACTGTGTCAGTCATAGGGCATTGAAAAACTGTGTGTCTTCACTTTGCAGTTCCTCAGGGCACATATGCTATCTTTGGTTATAGCAGTTGTGTGCAGAGTGTTACTTGAGCATTGTAAACAGGGTGCAGGTCAAAGAATAGTCAAATCACTTTGGAAGAATGCTGTCAATGTGCAAAAGAGTCTTCCCATTATTTGAGGTTTGTATTTATAACAGGATGTTGACCATTAGTAAGCAAACTATTCTAAAAGAGGTATTGACAGTATGCCTTGACTCTAGGCCAGTCATGCAGCTGGAGGTCAAATAAGCACAGTGTGCACAAGAGACAGAAGTGAATCCAACATACTTCTATCATCTGGGATTAAGATGGTTTTCTCCTTTGCAGTACACTTGTCAAAATCAGTGTAATAAAAAAAATCTGAGTAGGAATTTTTTTTGCTCTCAGACTAAATGACTATCCATTGATTCTGATGCATACTGACAAATGAGAGACCTGGTGTTCTCAAAGGCAGGCGGGCAAAAAGTACCTGAAGTGCAATCTCACCTTTTTCTTGTAGGTGCATTTACCACTTTAATACTTATACAGTGAGGGCCAGGAAGTAGCCCACTGCATGAGCACAGTGTGGTATGACTATTTACATGTCCAGAAATCAGAGGATTTTAGTATGTCTGAAACTAATACATTATAATTCCATGTCCCACAGGATGGGTTGACCCCTCTCCACTGTGGAGCAAGAAGTGGCCATGAACAGGTTGTAGAAATGCTGCTGGATCGTGGTGCCCCTATTCTTTCCAAAACCAAGGTAACTGGTACTCTGGGATAATCCTTGTACTTTTTTTTTTTTTTTTTAAGGTAATTCTGCATGTCTCATATATTTAAGGGTTTGACAATAACTTTCCTATTTCTTAGTTATTTAAAGTAACTGTGTGGGAGCTCTCCAAAGTGAATGCCGTATGTAGCGCACGTCTGCATATGTAAAATGTGTTAAATTGAGATATACAAGACTTCGGTGCCAACCAAAAAGGCATGCATGGAAACCCTATTCCTCAGAATTTCAGTAGCTGAAAATTGCTGTATCCATCCTGGAATAAATACGCGGTGATTACAATATATCTTCAGCTTGCACCAAATTACCCTAAGGCTAGAGAAGAGACAAGAGATAAAAATAGAGCAGTGTCCCTTAGCAGAGACAGCTCGTATTTCCTAAGGACTTAGCCTGATTACCAGTTTCTCCACTTTCTATCTCTCTACAGTTTATCATGCAAAATTCTTCCTGGGAATCTCAAATCACCTGCACCAGGGTGCACAGATTGCTTTATACCCAAGGGCTGGCATTAAAAGAAGCACTTGCCAGAACTCTTCTGGCAGTGGTCTCTGCTGTGCTGTTACTGCTGGTTTCGAACCTCAGTGCAGCAGCCTGCTTTGTAGCACCACTACATTCCATGACTTTCCCATTCAGGGTCGACATTTGGGCTGTGCAGTTTGTTGAGGTTCTTTCCCAAGATAACCTTCCACTACATTTTTTTTTTTTAACTCAGTCTGTAAGCAATATATTTCAAGAACATTTCTTGTTTGCTTCTATTATTTCCTTTCTCTCTTCTGTCATCTTGTTATGTTCTGTCTCAGCACCCTTCTATATTCTGCTTTTCTCTTCTCTCTTTTGTTTTTTTCCCCCCCTTACTGGAGTATATTTAGCATTTGTTTGGGGAGGTTGGCACCAGCTTTCCTCTGCTCAGTGAGTCACTGGCAAGAGCTGTCATGGGTAATCTGACAGACAATTTTCACCCATCCTCTGTATGTGGAGTTTCCATGGACTCCCACAGCCCTGACTTGCAAACTTCATTGTGCGGGTGGAGAACAGTGGGGGGCTGTGCAGGAACCCCTTTGGGCCACATCTCCACACCACTGACACCCTCAGACACTAGAACACATACTTCAGGGAGAAATTCTCTTCCATGCTCTCTGATAGCTAAATTACTTACAGGGAAAAACCCACAAAAAACACACCGGGGGGGGGGGGGGGGGGGGGGGGGGGGGGGGGGGGGGGGGGGGGGGGG
>JAWWEU010000160.1:6255131-6283749 GCA_035583155.1 Acropternis orthonyx
GCAAAAACCCACAAAAAACACAACGTGCCCCCCCCCCCCCCCCCCAACGAAAAAAAAAAAAAAACCCAAAAAAACACAACACAACAACAACAAAAAAAAACCCAAAAAAACCCCCCAAAAAAACCCAAAAAACCAAAACAAAACAAAAAACCAAAAAAAAACCAAAAAAAAAAAACCACCAAAAAATAAACCCCCAAAACTCAACAAAAACCCCACCAAACCAAAAAACAGCTAAACAAAAAACCCCAACCAAAAAAACCAAACATGCCCTCCCCCCCACAAAAAAAACCACAAACAAAAAACCCTCTGCAATATAATCCCTATTTCTTTCATTTCCTCCATCATAAATAAAAACCTCTCCTAAGGAACTATATTTCTTTGTTGCATGGATTTTGTGTTTTCAGATGTTATCCTTAGACTTAAACTACTGTTCAAGGCCTGTAGATTTTGAATGTGTTGCTCTTCCTGAGCAGACTCACCCAGCCCGCCCAGAGTTCACTAGACAAAATCAGGCAGATTATTACATGGGATAGTGGGTTTGAAATTGCCTAAGGCTGAAAGACAGACTTTGGATGTTGATCTGCAGAGGCTTCTTATATAAACAACTTCTGCAAAAGAGGAGCCTCTTCTGAAAGAGAGAACGCTGTTATATGTTAAGAAGTGAACAGAAGAAAGTGCAGAACTTCCTGAGTTTCCTTTTGATGTGCTAATTCTACCATTTTCAGAAGGTAATCTAAGAAGTAGCTGTACCTCTGAATGGCACAAATTAATTCATTCATTTGGCACTAAACTACAGGACTGTCCTCTGCAAAAATAAGTGGCTTCATTCTCTTCAAATTAAGTCACATATTATTGGAAATAGGACACATCTCTGAAAGAATTTGAACTTCACAAAGTTTTCTCATGTTATATAAAACTCTTTCAGAATAATAACCAGGCTGCAGTTTGATAGCTATTTCCTGCTATAGATGGTTTAGTATAGTGCTGACCCTTTTTTGCACTGGAATAACCTTAGATTTATTTTCAGGGAGGGCAGTGACCTAATGGATTATCTGGGGTGTTCTATAGGCAAAAGGAAAAGGGAATTGTAGTTCTGAATATGCCAATGATTTTTTGTGTAAGAAATGACATCCCTGTCTGTCAAAGTCCATCTTTTACATCTTTTATAATTATGAGTTTTCCAGACTTGTTTGGCTCTTTTCCTTTTTTTTTTTTTCTTTTGGTTTGTTTGTTGGAGTTTTTTCTCTCTTCAGAATTAACTTCACTTTCCCTGATAAAGTACTTTGACACAGCTACAAAATAAGCTATTTAATTTTATGTTTACCTAGTCAGGCAGTTGATACTTTGTGTCATCTCTATGGTCCTGTTTTGTTTTGTTTTTGTTTGGTTGGGGTTTTTTTTAGAGTACTGTGTGACTGTCAGTACTTTGGTTAATCTTGCACTTCTTCACCTTTAAATATTTTCTTGGCAATCTTTTAAAAAGTAACAAGTGTTTATTTAGTGGCTCATGCCTAAAATACGAAATCACTTCTTATGGTCATTGCTGGGTTGTCTCTCACAGCAAGAATATGGGACTGAAGAATAATGTTACATGTAATATATTTCTCTTGAATGTGGGAACACAAAGGCCTTGAAATATTAACTGACTTGTGTAAGATTATGGAGTATCTTCTATTGTAACAGCATTAAGCCTGGTTTAGGTTATAACAAAAGACAATTTTCCAATTATTTTTTTTTTCTTAATTGCCTTCTTTAGCATCCAGTCCTTTCTCTTGCTTTTCTGTGTGAAGTCTGACTAGTTGCTGCACTTCTCTCATCCATGACAGATTTTTATCAAGCATTTTGCCGATTTTCCCAAATGGACATCTGGCTGCTCTGTTTCTTCCTTTCTTTTCCATCAATGTCAGCCTTTTTGGTACAAGTCTCTCCTATAAGGGAGTCCCATATCAACCTCTCCATTTCTTACTCTATGAATAAGTGTGGTTTATTGGCTGTTATTGTGAAGAATGACACTTTTCACCCAAAGGATCTTTCTTATCAAAACGGAGCAGAACTGTTTATGAAGCTTCATTATTTTTTTACTCTCACCTAAAAAGTATCATCAGTTATGACCAGTTATTGGGAGGGCTTAGTGACCAAGGGAAGTTAATCTTTTTTAGTTTAAGTGTTCAGCTGCAGTAGAAGACAGTGAAAACATTTAAAATGCATTGCTAGTATCAAGCTTCCATGCAGAAAATTGCTGTAGTAGCATTTGGGAATGGGAGAGAGGCTTATCCAAGACAACATAAATCACAAGTGAGATGCCCATGAGATAATCTTACTTGAAAGACATAACTATGTCCAAGAATATATGCATCTCTAGCACTGAATGTAAACTGCATTCAAATTCTGACAGGATTCACCCGTTTGCTTTCACCATCCTTCTTCCATGTTGATTTAAAAAATTATTTCACTGTGTATGTCCACCTTTCTTTCGAATGCTTGCCATTACTGTTAGCATACGGCCATGGCAAGGGCAAAGTGGGGATCTGGTTCAGACAGGCCAAGATCTCGGCTGGTTTTACGTTGTTACTTTGCCTTTGCTGACTGCGGTCACATGAGGGCACTGCATCTGTGAGCAAAAGTTTCAGTGCCTCCTGGTACAGACGCAGTGTACTGTCTGTCAGTCATTTATAGGTTATAAACTACTGTGTGTTACAAGAACAGCATCTTCACTCGACTCTCATTTTGGCATTAGGAAGATCAAGTGAAAACACAAAAATAATATGGGAAAAGGAGCTCTGCTAACAAGACCTCTTTCATTCTGGCATGTTTTAATCTTTGATCATGAAATAGTGTCAGTCCTTTAAATTTCTCAGAATTTCCTGTTGTGTTTTTACTCTGGAAATATAATACAATTTCGCACCTTGTTAACTATTTTAAGCACTGTAAGAAACAATTCATTGGTACCTGAACCTCTCTCAGGTGTTTCCCTGGTGAAACAGCTTTACTACTGCCCCTGGTAGGTCTCAGCACGGATGTCTCGTTCAGAGATTTTTAATCAGGTTGCACTTGACACTTTTGCTGTTGTATCCATGTTAACTGAGAAGAATGCTCTCTAGCGGTGTGTAATGTAGTGCAGGTATATGTACAACCCAAATTCAGGAAAACACAAGTGGAGGGATGAGGGAAGGCTGTAGTGTTTGCTCAGTGATGCTCTGACTATGCTCTCAGGCCTGGTATATGCAGGCCTCATTAGAGTGGTGAGTTGAATGCAGCTTTTAAAACCAGCAAATTCCCTGGCTCGGGTGTTAAAAGTCTAAAACAACACAAAGTGCTGTTTCTCACGTAACTCGTCTAAATCGAGCAGCTTATCTGAGCTATACTGGCTCAAAGAAGCTACATTTAGAGCATTGCTGGTATGTTATGATGGTTTTTCAATGTAGAGCTGCCTACAAACTCTAACCAAACAGGCTCTACATTTTCTGGAGTAAGAACCCTCGCTGTTACACTGAACATGTTAAGTTTATTTTGGGTGCTCTCTGTGCTCATAAAATTCTTCATACAACAAATGCTCCAAGAACAACACGGAGGAGTTTTATTTCTTTGAGCATCCTGTAACCCACCAGTGTTGGGTCTCTCTGTTCGCAGAATGGTTTGTCTCCGTTGCACATGGCAACACAAGGAGATCATCTAAACTGTGTTCAGCTTCTGATTCAGCACAACGTGCCTGTAGATGACGTCACTAATGACTATCTGACCGCGCTGCATGTTGCTGCCCACTGTGGCCACTACAAAGTTGCCAAGGTTCTCTTGGACAAGAAAGCTAATCCTAATGCCAAAGCACTGGTGAGTACACAGCAGGTTACTATTCACAGCTAAACATTCTTCCAAAGTTGTGGTGAGACTTATTTGAGAGTTATTTTCTGCCTGCTGATGGCAGACAGTGAGGATGTGCTGTGTTGCTACAGCCCGAGAGAGGATGCTTGAGGTTCAAAGTGTTGATAATGTATCGTGAAATCAGAGCAGACCTTTGCTTACAGTCAGTCATCAGTGATTTATGAATTTCTAGTGTAACTGGAGCACTTTTGCCTCCCAGTAGCTTTTTGTGATTCTGAATAGATAAAACAGCTGCAGACATAACTGCTGTAGGTTTTCATATGGAGAGAATCCTCATTTTCCAAGTATTTGTACAGAGAAAAAAAATCAGCAACATTTAAAACTGAGGGAATTTTTATTAGTTCTCAATCATGTGAAACAGTAACAAGTAGCAATGAGTTACATAATGAATATTTGTGGTATTTTATAATGATGTCATTGGAGTCATATGCCATTCTACTTTAAAAACAACTTCAGCCACAAAATAAGTTAGTGTAGGTAAACTGCATGCAAGCAGAATACATCAATACATTTGGCTCATATATTTGTCATCTGTTCTTTTTAAAATGTCTCTTTGATTGTTCTTCAATAACTGTTCCAAACAAATTCACGTTATGGTGTTAATTGGGTTGACTGTTGGTTTCGCAGCCTGATGCTAACTCATTCAGCTCCTGAAATGTTATGTGAGCTCCTGAAACCCTCACAAACCAGGTGGGATTGTCTCTCTTGAAAGCAGTACAGGCTCCACACATTTCCTTCCCTCAGCCTCTCTGTTTTTTGTGTCAGATCAACCTGTCCTCGGGTGTCTTTGGTCGAGGTATTATGATACATGGGTTTTGTTCACTATAATTGGCAAGTGAGGAGGTGAAATGATTGTAGTTGCTGTAAATTGGCAGATATTGGGGGGAAAAAAGTAGTAAAAACAGTTTTGATCTGCATTCTAGAGCTTGTAATGTACTTTTTTAACTAGCAGTTCTAAAAGCTCAAAAGAAAACCAACCAGAAAAAAACCATTCCAACCCCCAAAACACTCTAGAAAAGACCCTCATCTAGTTAAAAGTGAACATGGTAAGCAAAAAATGAGGGTTTTGATAGTTTTGGGTGGACTGAGAATTTTTGAAAAGAACTTAGTTATTGGAATGGGCAATATATTTAGTAATTAAAACTGGCTATATGAAATAGAAAAAAATTCTAAGGAAAAAGAGCTTTCTTTTACATGAACAATTTAGTAAAGCCAAAACAAATCTGGGAGGTCTTTTGTTAAACCTGAAAAATCTTTTATGTGAATTCCATACCAATTCTACTTTTTAATGACACATGAGGTATCAAAAAGTGTGTTCTTTCTCATTTACAGAATGGTTTCACACCCCTTCACATTGCCTGCAAGAAGAACAGAATAAAAGTCATGGAACTGCTTCTGAAGCACGGTGCATCAATTCAAGCTGTGACTGAGGTAAGAAATGGTTCCTTCATGCTTCTGTTTGCTTTTACTACAAATGTCATTGTAACTGTATTGATTAATATTTGGATACTTCTGAAAGAGCATGGACCAATCAAGTCAGCAATTATTTTCAACCAGATATTGTGAAATAATAAAACTGAAGAATAAAATCAGTTAATGTAACTTTTTGATTACAGTGGGAGTAACAAGTGAAACATAACAGATAAAAGTTTTTTCTAAAATCCACCATTTCTGCCAAATTTTTTTTCTGTAATTTAATGCACTGAAGATAAAATTTGTTCTGTTACAGAGGTCAGTGTGAAGACTGTGTTTCACTCAAGTCCTGTTTGGAAGGTGGTTTAATTCAGACCTTGTTTTCACTTACCATGCAGAAGTTACCCTTACCCACCATTGTGGGACATCACAGATCAGCTAGACAGAAATCAAAATGTTCTTACTTCAGTCAGCATGAGATAGTTTGCACCCAGTTATTGGCACAATTTAGAGATTAATTAAGTACCTACAGGATAATTTATATCTATCTCTATGTTATTCTGCCAAGTAAGGAGAGGAGAAAAGATCACGTACAAGAACATGTGACCACTGTGGAATAAGCCAGCTTAGAAAATGGCAAGGAATTCCGTTGATTAAGCAAAGTACAGTGGGGAGTAGTTCATCTCCACAAAATGGAATTTCATTTAATGCATGGGGTTTATTCTAATTATTCAGCAGCAAGCCATAGAGCTCCCTTCCTGGTTTGCTTGAGGGAGAACAGAGCCTGCCCTGGCTACAGTTCATATGTCTCCAGACTAGTTTTTAAAAACCACAGGGATTGTAGATACAGTTTTCAGAGTTTAATCTGATACCGTATTAGCAAGTGAGTGCAAAATACAAAGAGAACTTGTATAGAAGAGCTGAGATGCATTTCCTCTATATTAAATAGTCAATGTGCAGGTAGAAAAACTATGAATTCAATTTCATCCCTTTTAAATTCAAAGCATTATGAGAACAGAAGCAAAAGCAACATTTAACTACACTGATTTGTGTGAGCGAACCTGGTTAACAGTCTGGTCTGTACTTCTGGAATTGCTTTTTCAAGTAAAAACTTTCAAAAGGAAGAGCTTTTCCTTTATTTCCTGTTGCTGCCTCACTGTGATCTCATGTGATCTCAAACCACATCTGAGAGCATTTGTTGGACTTCAGGATGGTGCTTCATTGCAGGGCTTCCTGCCTGCCTCTTTCACTGTATGGGTAACAACCTTTCAAGGCAGAACCAGGAGTTTGTACTCAACACCCACCCCATAAGCTGCTATTTCTCTAAGTCAAAAGGAAGTTTATGTGTGGCCATCAGAACAAATTGGCGAGAAAGCTTCAGAGTATTCCTCCCTGAAGGAATCTCAGAGCAAACAAGTGGTGGTTGCAAGTTGTGAATAAACACGACAAAATGCAATAAGAGCAAACAAATAATCATTGTCACAAATAATAATTGTTGCATATATACTGAGTATCAAAGGTAATATTTATTACCTTTTTGATATGCTGAATTCCATTTTCCAGGTAGATTCCATACTTCCATTTGTAAATACTGCACCTTTTTCTTCAGCTGCAGGCTTGAATCTCTGCAGTGTGAGTTGGTTTTTTATGGTCAAAAAGGACACATATGCATTGTATTTCCATCAGTCTGTTATTTTAAAAACATTTACCAAATTATTCAAAACAGCTAAAAGAAGTAACACACTCAACCAGTTAGTCTGCCTTCCTGCTTGTCGTATTTGCTGTTCTGCATGAGAAAGGAAAAAAGTGTGTTTTCCTCACCTCTACCCTCCTGGGACTTGTACATATCTGTGGGGAAGCTGCTGAAATCAGGGGATTTCCAGAGATCCACTGAGCTTTCTCCTTTTCTGGGTAGCAAAATCCCCTTCTGCATCCTCTGGCTGACTGTTGGTACAGCTGTGCAGAGGCAGCTGTGAAGAGGCTTTAGGATAATTCTTTGTGGAGAAATATTATCTATTGATTGGATTTCTAAAGCAAAATCCTTGAGGTCATGCCCTGCTAAATGACTGCTCCCTTTTTTCCCCTCTCCTTTCTCCCTCCCTCTCTTACTCTCCAGTTGGTCTTTCATATCTTGTATAAGGGCAGTGGGTAGAGATTCATTATGGTGATAGTGCCACAAGGACCTGAGGGAAAGGGAAATTCTCTGTAGCCTGTGTCATTTCTGGCTGGGCCTCTCTGGCTGGATGCCAGTTTCAAATTCCCTTTCTCCTGGAGAAACAGTGGGGATGGAGCTAACCACTAAGTTCAATAGATCATTTTGTGCACCCAAAAGTAACTGGATTCGTGGGGACAATTGACACTGCATCTTTTTTGCATTAGCTGAATGTTCCAGAAGGTCTTACCTTTGTACCGGGAATGCTTCTACAATTTTTTTTTCCCTTCTGTTTCAAAATGATATTTACCAAATGATTAAGGAAAAAATCTTGCTTAGCTGTGGTTGATTTTGTTGATGAAGAGCTAATGAATTTCTAGAATGGTTATATGTTTGGTGTTTCCAATTCTGTGTGTCGTTTCGCTTAAGCATGTGTATATGGTTTTGAGGTGATAAGACCCTCTCAGAAGAGCAAACACTGGCATTTACTTAGTTTGAAACAGTTTATGTCTTCCCATGTCACTCTTTTAAAGGATTGTGGAAGTAGGTATTTAAATAGGACTGTGGTTTGTTTTTCAGTCGGGTCTAACTCCAATCCATGTTGCTGCCTTCATGGGACATGTAAATATTGTATCGCAGCTAATGCATCATGGAGCATCACCCAACACTACCAATGTGGTGAGTAACAGGTCCTCTCTCTGTGTAGCAGGACTGGGAATACACTATAATATCTGGGAGCAGCACTGTGAAGAAGTGCCTAATTCTGGTGTTCACCATCCACCTCCATAGCAGCTGTGGCTTGTGCTGGAGTCACAGCAAAGTGCAGTCTGCTGACTCCTACTGTGGAGATACTTGACAGGTTGGAGCTTCAGAAGGCACTGACCTTAAGTGGGCTCTCTTCTTTTTATTTTCTGAAGCAAATAATGAGAACATACTCTAGCTTCTCATATGTAGTTTTTGAGATGTGCGCTTGACTGTTGAGCACTGTTTTCCCAAGACCCCGGGGGTCTACCATTTAAGGAAAGTTCTGCTGTTATCAACAGATTGCAGCAGATTGTCGGGACATATTGCCTGTGTCCATACAGCCATCTAAGCACGCTTTTCTGCTGGATGTGTGCTGTGTGCCCCAAGGCTCCCAGGGCATGTGTAAAAACTGAAGTCATGTTAGATGTATATTTGAAAGCTGGGAAGTGGAAGAAAAGCAGAAGCTTGTTGGTTCTCTTTAATAGTTTGGCCTCAAAATCTCCCTTTCGCCTTCCATATGCAGGTGCAGTTAGAAGTAACCTGCTAAATCTATTTGATTATATAAAAATGCAGTGCCATTTGGAAATTAGCAGGTGTTTACATCTGGAGAAGTATTGATGTCCGGAAATGTAGAAAACACTTTCCCTCCTGCATTTGTTCTCGTTTTCTTGGATTTGTCTATTGTTAAGTCCATGAAACTTTAGATGAATGTACCCAATAGTTTGTTTTTTCTGTCCTTGTTCAACCACCTCAGTGCTTGTCAGGTAACAAATGATAGTAGGAGCATAAGGCATAACAGAAGGAAGTCCAAATATATGTGTGCCTGAATATACAAAATCTGAAATATGTTTTTGACTAAATTAAGCTCTATTTAAATGGACATAATTTTTAACATTGTTGGTAAAATACTAGTAAATATAAGGATTGCACTATTGCTTTTCAGTAAAAGATAAGGACAAAGGCACTACTGTGTTGGGAAACTGACCCTGCAATAAACTGCTTTGCAGCATACAGTGAGATCAAATATTGACTTAATCTTACATCTTGCTCACAGACAGCTACAGTGAAATATTCTAGTGGAAATCATTCTGAACTGGGTCCTCAGTATTTTTGTGTTTATGAAACGTGTTGGCATTTGTTTTTCCTGTAGTGTGTTTTTAATTACATTTTGTTTTTGCTGCTGCACACCAGAGAGGAGAAACAGCGCTGCACATGGCTGCCAGAGCTGGCCAGACAGAGGTTGTTCGATACCTGGTGCAAAACGGAGCCCAGGTGGAGGCTAAAGCTAAGGTAAGGTGATGGCCCAGCTATAATAAAACCTGAGTGATCTGTATTTGACAAAGGAAGGACTCACATTCATCTTGTATGTGACTTCTCAGAAGAGAAAGGGAGATGAAGCCAGGTCACATAATGACCAGTGATATTTTACGTACTCTTACTGTAGTCATGAGTGATTTGTGTGTAAGAGAGAAGGCAGGAGATGGCAAGTTGATACCATCCCTGGGGTTTTGTGCTGGTTTTTAATATAGGTTATCTTGTGTTTAAAGAGTTTTGTTTCGGAGTGGGAAGCAAGGAGGGAGGGGAATGCCTTAAATCTGCTTTTATTTCAGCAGAAGTGGAAACCCTAAGCTTCTGGTGTCTCCTTTTCATCCCTCTAAAGCAACAGCCTGTGTGCATTCAAAAATAGTTAGTTATACTTCTAAAGAACACTTCCTAAGGAAAGGAGGCACTGTAGGGGGATGTAGCGGAGGGCTGGAAAGAAGGAACAAATCCTATAGAAACAACTACAGTTGAGGGAAAAGAAATGGTCAAGAGACATGAAGAAATACACAAAATTATGTAAATGAAAGAGTTCCATGAAACACGTAGGGTAAGCAGATAAATGCGTGCAATAAATAGCAATCTTAATAGGTAACTCAGGATCTCCTCCCCCCCAAATGGGAATCAAATGGATACAATTTCAAAGAAATCTATTTTTCATTGTGAAACTATCTGTGAGTTGGCTCACAAATTAGTTTACTAGTAAGAGTATCTACTTATAGGGAACTCCAGCTAAATATTTATAGCAGATGCACTTTGTATCTGCAAGCAGCCTGACAATAGAAGTCAATCACGTGGTCTGTAAATCTCCAAAGACAGCCCTGAAAGTGAACAGCTCATGCTCAGAAGCAGTGTCATGCAAATATTTTCTAAGCAAATTCACAGAATGATTTAATTTGTGCAAACTGCCATTGCCTGTGATCAATTTATCAAAAATAACAGCTAAATGCAAGCAGTAGATTATACACCAGTGCTAACATCAGCTGTGAGAAATTGGTGGGAAACAAGCATAAACTGGAATCATTTAAGGACCACAAAGGCGCTCCAGCAGTCAGAGGAGAATTGTCCTGCAGAGGAGCAGCATTTGCATCCTGATGCTCTCCCATCCTAAATACCAAAAGTGTAAAATCACTCTCATGGGATGAGCACGGACAGAAATCTCCTTTGTAGAGAACAGTAGGACATGGGGTAGGAGTGCTCAAAAGGCAGGAAATTCAGCAGGGGAAAATGGGGAGAGAAAGATGTTTGGCCATACTGTTGTGATACTGTGCTTATTCCGAAGATGGTGCAACGGAGAATGGGGAGAACAAAAGTTAAAAAAAAACCCAATAAAAAATAAGGGATAAATTATCCTTTAGACACTCAGAACAAAGTCACAAACACCATAGTATTTTCAGTGAAGGAGAAGAAATAAACAGTGATATCCATGACAGGGTAACCCCTATACTTAAAACTATTCAGATTATTGTGTTCTGAACGAGAAGTGAGAAAGAGACAGTGAATTTCCGTATCTTCAGTTACGTCTGCTGAAAAGTTATCTGCAAAATACCAAACAAGTTGTTCACCTGTTAAAAAAAACAAAAACAAAAAACAACAAAAAAATGATACTTTGTGCAAGTTTCTAGACAATAATATGCTTTGCACCTCAGTTCACCCCAAAAAACTGACTGAGCTATTAAATGTTGCTGGGAATCATAAAACAGATCAAGATGTGAGGGACAAAACTATGCATTGGCTGTGTTTTAAGAAAAGTCTCAAGTTCAACAGGAAACTCAATGCACCTTAGTGGCAAAGTAAAGGGAGGAAAATCCAGATTAAGAAGAAAACTGATAAATTTTTTAACTTTTTTGGGTTATGTACCTGTCTGGAATATTTTGTGATGCATCAAGAAAGCCAGTTTGCAATATTCACTAGGTAAGACCTCAGTAGAGTTAACTTTCATCTGCACTTTTGGAAAGTGATAGAATCTGGCCAAATATTTTCTGTCAAAATGTGAACTGTAGATTTCCGATATGTTGTGTCTTTTGTGTTCAGGATGACCAAACACCGCTGCACATTTCTGCTCGACTGGGAAAAGCAGATATAGTGCAGCAGCTGCTGCAGCAAGGAGCATCTCCAAATGCAGCTACTACGTCTGGCTACACACCCCTGCATCTTTCTGCTCGAGAAGGGCATGAAGATGTAGCTTCTGTTCTTTTGGATCATGGTGCATCTTTGTCTATCATTACCAAGGTAAGTGAGTTGCAGAAGTGATAGCTTCAGCAGTAAAGTATTACCTGTAGCAAAGGCTACTTGTGGATTAAATGCTGCAGGAGTCATATACAAATAATGTAAGAGCCAGCTACGTTTTATTATAAGGGTGCAAAGTTTCATGCTTTTACCTCAGAACGTGATGTATAACGCATCCCAGTGATCAGACATGCATTTACTAGGAATGAAAGGAATGCAGGGCATAAATTCCTGACCAGAGTTGATAAGCTTGTCCTTTGGTCTTTGGTAGTGTGAAAAAGGAACCGACTCTTCCCTTGTTTAATGTAGATAGTGCTTTGCTTTGTAAGGGAAGGGCCTCCAGGGCCAACAGGGCAGTTGGGAATCTGCAGACTTGCTGCCTGTACACAGGACTATGTAAGGGGGTGGATGGAAACAGCAGTATCCTTATAGATCAGTGACAAACCTTGCCCTGAAAAAGAGTGCACAAAGCTGCCATATAACTGCCTTCCCTTACAGAAAGGATTTACTCCGCTACATGTGGCTGCAAAATATGGGAAAATTGAGGTAGCCAACCTCCTGCTTCAGAAGAATGCATCTCCTGATGCTTCTGGAAAGGTAGGAAAGAAGTCACTTACACTTGCACAGCAAATATCTAAAAGCACATAATATTCTAATAATATCCTACTACTACTTACCATCTCACTGGTATCCACAGCCTGGGTTTAACTGGAGGGAGTTTTGTATAGTATTCCAATCCCTGTTGGGGCTGCCAAGAGCCAGCAAACTCTTGACAAAAGTGATTTTTATTGTCATTAATTGGCAACAAAATGATGTGCTCTCTATTCCCATCCAGAGGAATGGAGACAAACCATTTCCCATCTTCCTGCCCAGACTACTTACATTCCTTATCAGAGTACTTGGCTCTGCTTCCCCAGGTCTTGTGACAGGGGTCAAAGGCCAGTATGACCTCAAGCTTTTTAAACCAGTCCAGCCTGGATTTTTACAGATCCAAGGGACAGTTTACTTATCCACTGCAATAAAAGAAAAACATTGCCAAGGGTCTGACCTCCTTACCCTCTCTGTCCTGAGGACAGCACAGATAACATGGTCCTCCATTCTTCTTTCCTGGGAGAAGTGAATGGGGCTTTCACAGCTCAGTAAGGATATTCAAATCTCTGTGGTTGTTTTTTTTTAAAAGTTATCAAAGACTCTGGATACATGAATGAATAACCAATGTGTTTTTTTACCTTACCTACTCCAATTTTCCAAACACCTGAGTTTTCCCTGGAGAGGGTCTGTAACAGCACTTGTTTGTTCTGCATGTGTTTTTAGAGCGGTTTAACACCACTGCATGTAGCTGCACACTACGATAATCAAAAAGTGGCACTCCTGCTGTTGGACCAGGGAGCTTCACCTCACGCATCTGCAAAGGTACAAGTACTGACCACTCTGGGGGGACAGTACCTAGGCTTGTTGTGTTACTTTATTCCCTGTCTACCTCTCTTCTTTCTAGGCTGTGTATGCTTGCAGTTACGGGAGGCTCAGCGACCTTGCTTATTAATGCCTCACAACTACATAAAGCTGTTAGAATAATTCTGCAGATGAATAAAATAGCAGGAAAAAAAGCAAATAGAGATGTAGAAACACTTAAAATCTCTAGAATTGGTGACATTCACACTCAGCAAATGAGTCTTGCTTTCTCTGGTCTCTTTAGTAACTTTTCCAAGCCAGCCAATTTCATGTCATTGCATCTTAACATCTGTTCAGGGCTAGCTTGGGATAAATGCCTAGCCACACCCCTTCTGAGGTGTGATAAGTTTCTCAGCACAACATATGTAATTATTAATCTGCTTCACAATACTACCACAATGTAAATGGACTGGCAAGGAAATAAAACTAGTCACAGTTCTGTTTTGATTGTAATTTCCTGTAGGCAAGACAGTACCTAGTGTAAGGTTTCAAAGGACGTGAAACAATAAATATTTAAATATATTTTAGTTTTGCATAGAAGAAAAAATTTAGAGAATCTTCAAGTGCCTACATCTTTCGTGGATCCCAGTTTTAGGTATGGGGTCAATATATAACATCAATTAAAGTGTAATCAACAGTTGAACAGCAACAGCAGGTAAAGCAGGGTGGAAGCATAAATAGGTTCAAACGGGGTAAGTGCAGTGTAAATACCTCATCTGAAGCAACCCAGATACTTTCTTTAAATCATTGCAAAAAATTACTGTGGGAAAAGGCAGTTTCGTAGTTAGATGGACAGCTCTCCTTGATTGCATTCCTCTCACACATGGCTGAGTGTACAGCCATAGCATAGAGGCCTTCTGCATGGCTGAAGAAGAGGATGGAGTTTGTCACACATGGTAGGTCCCTGAGTTTATAGTGCAAAGAGAGGAAAGTTAAATAAACATGGATAGCCAGCAGCAACAGCACAGTTTAAAATCAATACTGTCGATAGTGGCAATCTGCCAGAGCAGTGCCCCAGGGGGAGAACTGGAGTGATCTCTGATCTTTTACTACTGCAACACAGCACTCTGGAATAGCACCGTGGGGAAGAAGGGGCCTTCTGAAGAGCATGAGAAGGCACTGACCCAGTTTTCACTGAAAGAAACTGCCAGTGGAAGCTGTATATCCTGTAGGGGCAGAAATTGCAGCAGCCACTGCCAAGGGCTTGGGAAGTCCAAACCAAGGTGGAAGTGCTGTAGATTGTGGTATAATATTGTACAAACTCATGTATCGGGTCACCTTAACTTCCCCATCTGTAACAGAAGAGTTTTGCAGCTGCCACTTCAGGCCTTCAAGTGCCAGCTGTAAGTGTGCCTAAAAGAAAGCATTTGTTAGTGTTCTGTAGCAAGTGAGCCACAGCAACACTGAGTAGAGCATCAATATTAAATAAAATTAAGGGTAACATGTTCTTTGCTTTAGGCACCCATGGTGCAGTCATCCAAAAGATGATGTTGGTAACAGCAGATGATTCCCCATTTATTTTGTAAATGAAGTCTAGTAAATAAATGTGTTATGTCATATCTCATCACTGGCTTCAAAGTTAGTTTCATCAGCAGTTGCCTTCCCTGTGACAGTGCTGTCTTTAACCCTGATCCTAAGAGTAGCTCATTAGCCTCGCCCAGCAACACTTACCTTGAAGAATGATCAGTGACAGGGAACTGGCCATGTCAGAGTACAGTGCTGTGATAAAAACAGTTATTCTGATGGACCATTCTTCTCTTTTAAAGGCAAAAATTAGGCTCGTGCCTAGTTTTGCATGAGGTTTATGCCTAATTTTAGTTTGGCATCCACTTTACAATGCTTTTCTTTCTGTCCACCCCATCCCCAAAGCCTCAGTTTTCCTCTGTCCCTTCATCTTGAGACATTTTCCTTTTTCCCCTGTTTCCCCTGGCAGCCAGAATAACCTGATACCCTTCCTTCTAAACTTCTCTGTTCCTTTTTCCACCTATGCATCGTGACAGGGCACTGCTCTTACGGGGAGAAGATGCAGACTGGGACTGAACTGAATTTCAACCTTTATTTTTCAGCTCTCTTTTTGCCTTGTCTTGGCAACCTGCTGCTTTCCATTCCACTGAAAGCAATGTATGCCCATTTCTGAGGAAAAGGCTTGCAAATTGCATTTGTTGTTTTACATAATGTAATATGAGCTCTTTTTAAAATAGACAGTGTAGCATATACACAGGATTTAGCATGTAGTATTTAGGATTTATTAGGTGCTCATGTGGCAATGGCTGTTTCAGATGAGAGTGTCATGCAGGAAATCTAAGGGAGGGGCATGTCTTTGTATTTCCTCAGACATGTTATCTTCAGAGTGAAAATTCAGTGGCCACATACTTCCTTTATTAATTGTGGCAGTGTGTTTTCTGAGTGTCATTTTCAAATATCCTAGTACTAAGATCTGAATTGAATTTTGAAGGTTACAGAACCTTTTCCATGTGAAATTAGTGCTGTGCATCTCTTGCTGCCAGGTTCCTATTAAATCTCTCTTGTAATCACTTGTGAGCCCCTGTGTATTTATTCCTTGCTCCTACCTGCATGACCTTGCATCTGTTGTGACCTGCCTTCCCGTTTAGTTCAGCCCTGCTGCTCTGTGGGTGCAGGGAGGAGCCAAGCCAGGTGAATGCTTTGTGCCTTTAGATAGCTGTTATTGGGCTGGGTAATCTGAGATGCACATGGTACTTATGATACCCTACAAAAGGGTTTATGCAGCTTGGGTCTCATCCCCTCTGACCTTCTCCCTTAGTCACATGTAAATGTGTGCACATTTGCCATTTGCTTGATAATGAGTGCTAATACATTTCTGAAAGACAGAAAGTTCTTGATTAAACAGTCATCACAATCTGTACCAAAAGCCGGTCATACCCCAGTCAGGGTTTTGGTATTTGTGTGCTAATCAGTTATTCTTAATATCCATTTATCTATTTTCTGCCTAATCTATCCTTTTTTAGAATTACAAAATTGTATCATGCAATAGATACTGCATTTTTATTTTTAGTAGATGGTTCACTGGGTACACAAACTGGAAGAAATAAAAAGTAAAGAATGCATGACACTCAAGTTATATTCTTTAATTCTCCCTTGATCTGAACATAACCAGCCTGTCAGTAAGGTTTAGGGTAAATGCTGCAAGAAAGACTGTATATCATGTACATAATGCTTTCATTCACACTGGGAAATGGGAAAAAAAATCAAACAGTAACAGCTGTTCTGAGTTATGAACACACATCCTGCTCTTCTGTTTGTTAAAGATTTTATGTACTTTTAAGGAAAAGTGGCAAATGCCTGTGAAATGAAACTCAAACTCCTATTGTTACAGATTGTCCTCTTCTGAACAGATATTTTGGAACATTTTTTTCTGAATCATTCTCTTTGTAGCAGTACTTTAAAAAAAAAAGATTTCTTAAAGGTCTGATACATTCATTTGTACAGCTAGTTAATGTTGTATTTTACTAGGTTTGACAGAATTGTTAGAACTAATGGCATTCTGTAGTTGGATAGTTACAGAAAAGGCATTTATCACAGTGTTTAATGAGTAGTTTGCGACGGAGTGTGCTCTCTGTTGACAGAATGGCTACACGCCACTGCACATTGCTGCCAAGAAGAACCAGATGGACATAGCGACCACACTGCTGGAATACGGTGCTGATGCCAACGCTGTCACCAGACAGGGCATCGCCCCCGTGCACCTCGCCTCTCAGGATGGCCACGTGGACATGGTGTCATTGCTTCTTTCTAGAAATGCCAATGTAAATCTCAGCAACAAGGTAAGTGTTCCCCCTGCCTGCTGCTAAGGCAATAAACAAACATGGTGAGGAGAAGGGCAAGGGCCTGCAATTAGGTTTTGCCCACTGTGATTCTGCACATGTTGAAAGCCACTGCAGGTGTCTGAACACACACACATCATCATTTCTTCCAGCAAAGAGAGCAGCGTGTCATGTCGCATTGAATGAACTGTATTTTATGGTACCCAAGTTTGGGTGATAGCGCATGCCGCCGTGGAACTTTCTAATCCATCTCCCTTCCTTCCTCTTTATGCTGGTCTGCCAAAACATGCTCAGAGAGAAAAGGTTACTGGGATCGATGCCTGTCATTTATGAGCCTATAGGTATATGCCTGCCCTTTTAATGGCAGCATTTTTCAATTGTTACATGTGTAATTGTAACATTTGTTATATTTTTATAGCTATTTTTGTATTTGTAAGATTTTTAACACTGTAATATTTTGTAGTAAAAAAGTAACATTTATCAACAAATGGTAACAATTATTGCCATCAAGTGGTAACAGATGACTTGTTAAGGGAAGCTGACTTTTTTTAATGGGATAATAACAGCAAATTTGAGATTTTGTTCATTAACATAAGTGCTTCTTTCTCCCCAGAGGGTGTTCCTTCGAGCACAGTGACTTTTGGTGTAATTTTTCCTGTGAGCAGGAAAGGGAAGTTCGTAGGTTTTAGTTTCTGTATGTATGAATTTACAGGCTATTAAGTCTGCTTTATAGCAATGTTTCTAGCAAATGTGCAGCCTTAATTCTTTCAATGCCCCACTAGACATAATTATTTGATATTGTCAAGTGCAGTTTCAGTATGAATTTATGTGGCTAGAGTAGAGAGGCAATAGAAAACTTTCTCCTGGAAAATACTTCTTATTCTCAGCAGGTAGAAAGAGTCAGTATCCTCTGAGGCAGTGGGTGGTGCTGCACAGGACTGCTGTGTTCTCCTGCTTCTCACTTTACAATTTGGTTACTTTTAGGCCTTACTTCAGAAAGCTTCTCTTGCAGATGTGGATGTTTTTCTTTCGAAGTCCCAAATGTGTGTGCTCATACAGTGCAGGATGGACTTTGTATCCCCACAGGGAAATTTGCCATGTTCATATTCTGCATCCCATTGGCTATCATGGTTTTGCTGCTTAGGCTAATACTGGAAATTTTGATTCAGTCACACCAGAGGTTAATTAACTGCAACATCCTTCTATCTATTACCATTCAGTTGTAATCTCTAGTTTGTCATTATACTGGTAACACCACCTTTTGAAAATAATTCACCTCATACTCTCTCAGGGATGTTTCCTTGGAACTCAGCACCTACATTTTAAGCCAAATGTTTAAAGTACACTGAATTTTGAGTTTTGCAATGGGAATCAAAAGAGCATTTATTTCTTCAGGATCCATGGAATGGTTGAGAACTGTGTACTGAGAGCCCCAGTGTGGGTACTGAGCACTTAATAAACCTTTTCAGAAGGTTTGGCCCATGATATCCAGGCTCCATTAGGTAATTTATAGTTGGTTGCTGTTATATGTTTGTGTAATGTGACCCACCTAAGCTGTGTTGTCACCAGGATTGCATATTTGAGGAAAGTACAGTGGGACACTCAGAATAACTGTCTTTGGCAGGGAATGCACTGGGGACATGGATTTGGGTTCAAGGGTAGGATACTTTGTAAATGTTTCTGCCTGATGTGCCAACTGCTGCCACCTGCTCTTCTGTCGTTGGTGCTAAAGGCAGTAGGAATAGGAGAGAAAACTGTAACTTGCAAGTAAAGGATATTCTTTCTCGTTCCTAACAACATCTCCTCAGCAGATTCTCTCTTCCACCCCTTTTATCTGAGGCCTTTTATGTGACAGAAAGTTGCATAATTTTCTGAGGTTTTAAGGGTATTTAGATCTCAAGTGTTAGATAAGAAAAATAAGGGGATCAGTACATGTGAACTAGCAAGTCTGTGTGCTCCCTGAGCAGAGAGAAATGGACCTGATCTCAGAGAAATGCAGTTTTCTCTTTTGCGTTTGTGTCTGGAAATGATCAAATAAAGGAGTAAAAGGTAAGGATAAATCTGAGTGAATGAAACTTTTAGAAAACTTGTACAAGTATAAGCAATGATTCAATATCGCTTTTAAAATCTTATTCTAAGGAAGTGAATTAGGAGGTAAAATAATGCTATGTGACTTTCTCTTAAACTGCTCTAATTTGCTATCCCAGTAGGATGTTCTGAGTCTTACTGATACCTGAATTTGCATTTCAGTATTCATGTGCCTCCTCTGAAGAATATTACTTGTTACTTCTAATTTACAGAGTGGACTGACGCCACTCCACCTGGCTGCTCAAGAGGACAGGGTCAATGTAGCAGAAGTTCTTGTTAACCAAGGAGCTGCTGTCGATGCACAGACAAAGGTACAAACACCACTGTCAGCATGAAGTATTTCCTTTGAGGGAGGCATGAGACTGGACTTGTAATTGATTTCAGGGTGAAACTGAAATCATGGCAGAGAAACGTTCCTTGTAGTAAATTATTGTAGAATACATTCTGAAAACTGAAGATATATAAACCTGAATGTTCACTGTTAGGCTCAGTCTTTGAGCAGTAAGCGTATTTCTTGCCAAATATTTAGATCAGTATAGATTTAGATTGTGTCTTATTATTGTGCTTAACTGAAGGTAAGTGGGATTGATCTGTTTTTTTGTTTAAGGAAACTTTTACAAAATCTTGAGCTCTCTCTATAGAGCTATGTAATCTTTTACCATGGGCATAATCTCCTCTGTTTTTGGTATTTTTCATGTTTCACATTGCTTTCAATTCAGCTGACAGTAAAAACAATACACAGGAGACCTGTACTTAAAATATCTGTATTTACAGCAAGAGAAATAGTGTCAATGCGATGTAGGCATTCCAGACTGTTAAGTGTTACTTTTTCCTGTGACTTAAGGAATTTTATGAAACTTTGAGACTTTATAAAAGTAGCTTCCCCTGAGCTGATCCTAAATAGTCATCCATAGACATGATTCTGCAAGTAAAGCCATTGTTCATTTGTAAAGATCACCTCCTTTTCCCACAGCATGGCTCAGCCTCCATGGCTGGGTGCCTCTCAATTTCTGAGCTGCTTTGTTTTGCAAAGCATAGCAGTGAGGGAACCATTTCATCATACTGGTACATTCTAGGGAACTGGCTTTTTGTGCTGTCCCAAATTCAGGCTAGGCCATTGTTCTCCTCTTCGTAAACATGAACCTGTTAGGTCGTCAGTAAATTTTACTCTCCTCTACCTTCAAAAATAATGGTAGAGATGACACATTTAACTCTTTAGGGCAAATCTGAAATTCTTTATCACTGTTAGCTTGTATGAATTACATATATGCAGTGGTGGTCCATTTCAAATGTAGTTGCCTAAAAATATTTCTGCCTAAAGCAAATATTTAGCCTCCTAAGTAAGATACTTGGATTTCCAAGGTGCTTGGGGATGGCTTTTGAGACCCCTAGGGATGACACCTCCCACTGCACTGTGTTACTTTTTAAGATTGATGGCCTGGAGTAAATTCAAGAGCCTTTATAGAGGTGGGTTTATGCTCATTAGTGGTGTACAGTGCTCAGAATTGAATGATAATGATCTTAGTGTTGATTATACTTACATTCCTCATGCATTGTCTAGATCTTGGAGTCGTTCCTTTAGCTGAGCAAGAAATTGAGATCAAATACTTCGACCGTAGCTGATCAAATCAGCTAAATGAGCCAAGTCTCACAATCTGACCTGCACCCTTTGTGCAGAGTAGTAGCTTTCACAACTCTCTGCTGGGTGTATGCCACAAGTTTGGTGCTGTGCTTGCATCCTGAAATGTCTAGGTGTGTCATACTGTCCAGCAGTGTTATCATTCTGTCATCACATTGACAGCTCAGAAAGAGCTGAGTCCATCATTGTGTCTGGCTGCAGCTCAGCTGATTATAATCCATGGCAGAGGAAGAAGTTGGTGTTATGTGAATTTTCTACAGTGTAATTCCATCTGTACCAGCTACTGATTTCAGTAACATTATCCTGACATAAAACTGAAATAGTTCTGCTGAAATCCCAGTAGCTTCTCCACCTTTATACTTTTATAACATAGCCTCAGCCTGTATTTTAGAGATGAATCAGTCAGGGTTCTTATCTGGCAGATCACCCAGTAGCAGACACGATCTGCCCTGGTTCATTCTTTGCACAATTTCCTCAGATGCATGTGGTTGCCTTCGTAGAGATAATTTCTACCTGGTTTTGGTTTCTGTAGCCAGACATTACAGAACCTGTTCTTTCAACTCCATCAGAGCTGAATCGCCTCCCAGCCCATACAACTTGTCTGAGTGTTTGCCTTTCTCCGTCTGTGCAGCACTATTCTCTGCCCCACAAATAGTAAGTGGTCTAAGGAGACATTTGTGTTGACAGGTGCAGGCAGTCACGTGTTCCCTTTGGCTGCTCTCCAGTGTCCAAATGGGATCCCATTCTGGTCTGCAGTGGCCTTTTAGTCACATCAGCATGGTGGAAACATCTGAGATACTGTCACAGCTGAGAGGCAGGGCATGTTTGGTGGGTCTCAGGCTGGCTTGGCACAGTTGCAGGAGCTCTGTACTGAACTTTAAGCCTGGCAGGGTGAGAATGTGATGAAGCAGGCACACAATAGAGACACACATAAAAGGGGTTTCAGTTCATTGTTCAGAGATCATCTCTGTGTTGAGCTGATCTTCTTAGCTGCATCTCTGAAAATTGAACTAGTTACTAGGCAAAGCAGAGGGGGAAATGCAGTCATATTTGACTGTGTGCAGAATGAATCCTGTTCATCAGTAATAGTAATTTAATTTTAAAGAAGTCAGCAGTAAATCCCTTGTTGTTCACCCTCATTCCTCAGTTATATATGTAAATGGTGTGAGTAAAGAATAGTTGCACAGTACGTTTGCTTCCATGGGACTGTCCATACTTGTCAGGAAGTGGGACAGGGACTCATAAATCAGGTGAAGTCAAATTGTATTTAAGCAGGACTGCTTTGGCGTGTAAGAAATGACCTGTCTGGGGCAAGGTGCATTATTAGTCCTGTAGTCTTGTGCGGTGAAGAACACCCACAACAGCTTGTCCTCCTGTCTACCGTACCAGTTTTCCCTCTCTGCTGTAGGGGACTGTCTGCTCCTTTGGATGAAAGTGCCCATGTGCCTTTCAGAATTCCACTAGAGGGGAATGAGCCCGATGCTTATGCACTGGCATGAGCTTGATGCTTTTTCACTGGCTTCTGCACAGTCCCATCTGCTGGGTTTGTACAGCAGTGAGCCCTGCAGGCTCCACGAAGTCAGCCGCATGGAGTTTGTCTGCCAGATATTCACTCACTGCTGCCTCTGATATAAGAGAAGTGCCAATGCAGAACAGTGTATTTTAGCATGGAATAGTTTCTGGATAAATGGATGATCATCTTGAACTCCTAAGGAAAGAACTGACAAACTCTGATCTTCTACAGTGAAGGAAAAATGTTATGCTATAAGGACTACCATACTTTGACCTCATGTTCTGTGCAGGTGAAGTTCAGATGATTGGCTTGTGCGATAGCAGCTCTGTAGTTACAAGCTCTCTTATTTAGATGGATTAACTGTTCTATGGGAATAAAAGGTCTGTGCCTGCTGCCTCTAAAAGCAGAGGCTTTGGGGCACAAGATAAGCAACAGCTGAGTTGGCTGCAGAAGCAATGTTGCTATGCTTGCATGTTTGCATGATACTGTCCAGCATGTCCAGTTCAGATTCATTACTTTGGACATGCAGCAGCAGAGATATGCCACCCATGCCTTAAAAGTCAGTGAAGCTGCACAGCTCAGAGTGACATTATACCGGGGATCTCTGCTACCAGCAGTGTCACCACTCGCCTTCTCTTTTCTTCCCTCCATTTCACATCAAAGTGCTTGTCTTACCTCAATTATTGTGGTCTAGATGACTGTTCAGTAGTCCTTTTTGTTGGTTTTTTTTTTTCTTTGTTTGCTTTCTCTCCTTATCGTCTTTCACATTTTCCCAGGATAAGTAAGTGTAGGTTATGTCACTCCAGCACAGTATCTGTCAATAGGGGGAGAACAGTTCATATCCTTCAACTTAGTATCAGCAGGTCATTGAACTCTTGAGTAGGGACCGATGAGCTATCATCTTCCTCCTCTGGTACATGTTCTTTAGTCATCATTTATATATAACTTACACTCCCTGTGAAAACATCTAGAGTTTGTAGTTCTGACACATGGGAGTTTTTAACCCTGCTCAGATTCTGAGGGCTGCAAACACTTTTGGGGTTTTTCAGGTGGTTAAAGGAGAAGATGGGTCAGAAACATATTTTGTATCTTGAAGCCATAACAGGGAAGAAAAAAAATCCAGTATTTCAGAAAATTACTTGTACAGGGGATTAGTCTGTATGATTAAGATCAGTTCTGGCTGTAAAACTTATGAGCATTTTCAAAACTGCCCTCAGACCTGAACAATTGCAATTGTGGTTCTCTCCTGGGGTGGTTTTTCTCCCAAGAAATTTTTTCCCTGAGCTTTTTGTAGAAAAGGTCATGAAAGGAAGAATAGCTGCTGGTTTTGAAGTCCATTTATTAATAGTGTTATGGGATCCCTCTGGTTCTGCTGCATCAATTAACTCAATAGCCTCAAATCCCAGAGCTGCAGGAGTCTAAGTCAATGCTGAAAAGTAAACAACACTGGTTTAGCAGGCCAGAACTAGTGCTTGAGAGGCCAAAAGGCTGCTCTTACCACTTGAAAATGAGATTTTGTTACGTGATTTTAAGCTCAGCCATGTTAGACTGAGCTCCAACTGATAACCCACAGAAAACACCTTATCTTAAGCTTTTGTCTATTCTGCCATTGCATTTGTGTGTCAGAATCTAAGTATGTTAAAGAGTTTCTGATGCTGAAAATGTGTTATGCGATATCGTCCTTAACACAAGGCATGCTCATCCCTACACAATAATATTGGGAGTTAAAAATCAATCTGAAGCCATGGCTGCAAGCAGATATTCCTTCTCTGGTGGTCATGTTGAGTGTAAAAGCTGTACTGGTACATGTGATGTTGCTTTTGTTTCAGGGCTTTTGTGCTGGTAGTTGGCACAAGTAAATATTGTTTCATGGCTCAGCAGGTCTCCGCATGTCATTTTTCAGCTGTTTATCCCATTGGATAGTGTAATTGTAGGATACAGCATTACCAGGATGGACTGGCAAAGGAAGACTGATGAGAGAAAAGTGCTGGTTCCCTCAAGGATGAAGAGCAGGGTCTGAATCTTTGATTTCAGTGCAGGTCATTTTAGTCAAACAGTTGCTGCACTTGGTGTTGGGCCTCCCCCAGGGGAATTGATGGTCTCGCAGTCCCTGGCTGATGACTGTCTGAAAAACAAAGCCATTATTAAACTCTCTTTTGTTCCTAAAACTGTAATTTTGGTAGGAGATAATGGTGGCTGAGAGGTCGTGATGTTCTTTTGCAGGTTGAGCTGGGGTTTTTATTTCAGATTTATTCAGGTCTGCCTGCTTTGTTCTGACAGGAGCCCCATAGCAGCCTGAGTGCTACAATGGTTCATAACAGCAGTCCAATTTTTCCATTGGAATATCTAATTTTCAGATGCAGAAAGAGATAAGAAGAAGGCAGGGAGGCACTATCAAGAAAAATCTCTTTCATACAGAAGAAACACTCAAATACAGATATCTTCAATATATCTTCATGGTGCATTATCTTTCTCTCCTTGTCTCTTTGTACATGCTCAGTTATTACCAAGACATTTCTATGGAAATTTCCAGCCTAATAATGTGCAATAATGAACCTTTGCAGGGTACTGCAACGTATTAGGCCCTGATTCAGCAAAAGTGAAGTGTGTATGTACACATAGGTTTGCTCGTTTCATTCAGTCAAGGCTTTGTGATCTTCGGATCTAAAGCAATTTCTAGCTCTATAAACAATAATACCCTAGCTTCATTGTCTGACATTTACAGCAGAAAAACAAAAACAGAGCAGCTTGAGAGTCAGCATGACTAGAAAGATGCAGTAATTCAAGCTGTTAAGATTTATGGTTATTGCCAGCGGAGGATATTAAAGTAATTCACTGAATTCACTGATGATATACAAGGCTTGTGATAATTTCCCTCAGAAATAAAAATTGAAGGGCAAGAGAATAAGGATGCCTTGTGTTTGTATGTTTCATTAGAAATGAAAAGCTCAGTATTTCTGATTTTATGTTTTCTTGGCACTTATCCTGGTGGCTTTTGATAAGCCCTTCTCAGCTGCTAACTCCCATGTTGCTGCTCATTCTTCAAAACAGCTACAAGCAGCACAGCAGCTCAGTGCCAGAAGGTGATGTGTGTTAGAGCTGTGTTAAACAAATGCCCTGATTTTCTTGGAAGTAGCTTTTTTAATATTAGGATGCCTACTAAATCCCTTGGTTCTTTGCCAGTAATTAGAACTAAACCTAAACTGCTGGGCAGAAATTTATATGATTGTGAGGCTGGAGTTCGTTGGGGTCTTTTTAGTGGTGCTTTTGTTGTTTTGTTTGTTTGATTGTGGTTTTTTTTAAAAATTATTGATATCTTTTGAAGCAAAATATTTTAGCCTCCTGGGCACCTTTCTGTGGAGAATGAAAGTAGCAAGCTCAAGTAGCCATGAGAATTACTACTTTTATTGTTAATTTAATTGTGTAATTGCAGAATCTGCCAGTTGGAGCGTTTCAGAAAATTTAGCAGAATACCTGACTTCTGTGGGTATGTTGGGGTATAAATGTTACACCTTCCTGAGCTAGAAACAGTTGAATGCTGGAATCTGTACTGTAACTGAGAAGAAAAGGATATATCCTTTCCAGGTTTCAGGCACTAACAGGGTGTTTTGCTAACTAGTTTTATTTTGACCAGTGCCTTTATTACAAATGCTACTGACTGTGAACATGAAAGATGTCCTGTGGTGTCTGATGAGGTCCAACATTCCCAGTGAGACGTGACCTGCCGTGTCAGATCTCTGTCACTCTGCTGTCAGGGACTGTGTGCTGCATTAGGCGCTGCCTCATCAAATACAGCATGACATGAGACAACCACAGGGTATGGCAAACTTAAAAGAAAGCTCCCAGGCCCCTCCAAGGACTTCAGACGGGAAGCTGGTGTTTTGCCACCAGGCTAACAGGTGCCCACATGGCTACTTGGGACACAGATGATGCCTGAGGCAGAGAAGCTGCCTTTCAGTGCACACACCTCCAGCTGCCACACTTGACCAGGCAGCAGCACCGAGAGCTTCAGAGGAAGCCTCCTTCAGCTTCAGCTCTGGGACACCAAAGGAGGATAGCAGGAAAAATAGTGACCCTGGAAATGTCATGATTTCTACCATATGAATTTGAGGGGGAAAAGGAAAAGTTTTCACTTAGTCTCTGATTTAAACACCAGCCTGGTCAGGAGTGACAAAAAGCATCAATAATTGCTCCTCTAGCCATTTATAGAAGGTACCACATATAAATCTCTGTATACACCATTTGTAGAAGGAAACTGTTATGGCACTGCAGTAAATATTGGGGGTTTTATAGCTCCTTCTTCAGTATTCAGTGTTACAGGCTAGTGAGGAGCTTCTACAGATCCCTTCAAAGAGTAAATTGAAATCAGCTGGTCTTGGCTCTCTGATATGCTCCAGATTTTAATTTTTTAAGGTTATTAGCAGGGGGTTCCCAGCAGGTGGTCCTTGACTTTGGATTTCATCTGTCCAGTTGGTTTTATGCTGTCTGATTTTTTTTTTTTTTTTGACCTTGCTAGTCATGTTAAACGAACTGTATTTTGAAGGGGGAGAATTGAATCGAGATCTTGTAGGAGGAGGTTTCATGGTGTTGTTTATTTAACTGGGTTTTTTAACTGTTGTGATAACTTCGACATCTTTTAATACAAGTTTATCTTTGAACCATGTGGAGGCAGAGGCTGTAGAAGCTGTGTTTGAGGTACATGACTGTACCTCAGCATTCTGCTGAAGACTCAAGACCCTGGGCAGCTCAGGGAGCCCTGGCAGATTCAGATACCAGGCACTTCTAGGAACAGAAAGCTATTAGGCCAATCCCAAACTAATAGTAGCTGTAAAATGAGGTCCCAGAGTTCAGTTCATGATGATTCCATTTTAACTAGTGCTCAGGCTCTTACCATTATGTGCAACTATTCTGCAGGAAAAGTTCCTTGTAGTCATTTGGTGTCTGATCCAATGTCAATGTAAGTCAGCAGAAAGTTTCATTCTGCTGATGCCAATGGAATTTCAATTCAGTGCTGTTTCTGGCATTGATTAACTAATCCTGGTTGTCAAAGCTAGTAGTTTCTTTAGATGGCAAAGGGTGTATAATGAACTGGAAAAAAGCCACACACCCTAATTTAGAGTAACTGTCACAGCTATCATCTCCTAGCATGTGTGAATACAACTGAAATTAGGTAACCTTGTGTGAGACAGTCACAAAGTAACATGAAAAAAACTGGTGTGTTTAAACCCATGAACAATTGAGACTTCCCTCTGGTGAAAATAGTTGACATTTGAGGGTTTCTCTTTCTTTTTTCTGAGCAGCTTTGACTTTATGGTTTGAACATGTGGTATAGTGCTGGCTCCTGAACTCCAGGCTGACCTTGAACTTGTCTCAATGCTTTTGACCAAGTTGTCTAGCCCGACCATACCTCACTGACATGGATGTAAAAATGAGGGATGACAGGCTGCAGATTTTAACTCTGTGTCTCTGCTTCTTGGGCACCAGCTTTTTCTTTTCAAAATAGGGAACCAAAGGTATTTTTTTGGCCTTTAAACACTGATAAGAGCAGCAGGAGCCTGGTCAGTTTAAGACTAGCCCAACTTTCACTGTTTCCACCCACAAGGTTGGCTTTTGAATCTAGTTCCACATTGTTCAATCCCAGATAGTGTGTTTTCCTTCTGGCTAGTTTGGGCTCTGCCAGCAGCCAAGACATGTATCATTGCCATGTGTCCCCATATATATTCTAACTGACCTTTCTGCTGCTGAAATTAATAATCTCAGACAGCCTAGACCTTACTCTTTCCCCAAAAGCAGAATTCTTTTATGTTAACAGTAGTGCACATTTGCAGTGCATTTTACCATGTGTTTAGTGTGTTTGTGTTCCTCATATCATATATGATTTTTCAGCCTAGAAATCGATTTTTTTTTCATAGGAACTGGTAATGGAGCATGGGACCAATATTGCATTGGAAGTCTCACAGAGTAGCAAATGCACATGTTACACTGTCAGTGTAGTTTCAGCCTGCTTGCAAAACACTGAAGGCCCATATGAACAGTGGCTAAGATAACCCTTCTGGCACCTCAGAACCCATCAAGCGGGGCTATGAAACCTGACCTTTAAAGGGGAATCCCGATGACTCCCCTCCAGAGAGGGAGAAGCCTAATCCCTCTCTGTGAGCCAGTCAAAGCATCTGCTGCAAAGCCATCAAGCTACTAGTGTGAGTGGGGGAACTTTGGGGAGAAGTGGTCTTTCTCCATGCCATGGGGAAAAGTGGCAAGTTCCCATTTAGAGGTAACTCTTTAATGAACTGTGTTTTATGGAATGTTTTAATTGTCTGGAGCTTAATGGTGGTGATGACAGGGTTGAGTGTTTATGGGTAAGAATCAGGGGTAAGGGCAACAAGGCA
>JAWWEU010000160.1:6283849-6378144 GCA_035583155.1 Acropternis orthonyx
TCCCTGTGTGCCAAAAGATGAGCCGTTGGGGAAGAAGACTGGCTTGTCTGAACAGAGATTTTTGGCTGGAACTCAGGGAAAAAAGGAGAGTTTATGATGTTTGGAAGAATGGGCAGGCCTCTCAGGAGAACTACAGGGGTGTTGTGAGGTTATGCAGGATGGAAATTAGAAGGGACGAAGTCCAACCAGAACTTAATCTGGCTACTGCTGTAAAAGACAATAAAAAATGTTTCTATAATTAGCAACAAAAGGAGAGCTAAGGAGACTCTCCATCCTTTATTGGATGTGGGGGGAAAGAGTGGCAAAGGATGAAGAAAAGGCTGAGGTACTTAATGCCATCTTTTTCTCACTCTTTAATAGTAAGACCAGTTCTCTGGCTACCCAGCCCCCTGAGCTGGAAGAGAGGAATGGGGAGCAGAATGAAGCCCCTGTAATCCGAGGGGCAATGGTCACTGACTTGCTACACCACTTAGACACACACAAGTCTTTGGGGCCAGATGGGATCCACCTGAGGGTATAGAGGGAGCTGGTAGAAGCACTCACTGAGCACTTGAATTGACATTTATAAGAAGTGTGCTTTTTTCCACGGCTGGAGGATTTTTCACCTAAGCTAAAAAAATAAAGCTTAACAGGATTTTTCCTGTTTCATGTCTGCTTGGTTGGGGTTGGTTTGGGGTGGTTCTTTTTGTTGTTGTTGTTGTTTTTGTTTGTTTGGGTTTTTTGTTTTTTTGGTGGGTTTGTTTTTGTTTTGTGTTTGTTTGTTTTGTTTTGTGGGGTTTTTTTGTGTTTTTTTTTGGTTTTTTTTTTTTTTGGGGGGGGGGGGGGGGGGGGGGTGTTGGTTTTTTTTTTGGTCAGGGCATGTGTGGGATATTCACAATTACTAACTGCTGATGTTCATTCTAGATGGGATACACTCCTTTGCATGTTGGCTGCCACTACGGAAACATAAAAATTGTTAACTTCCTCCTGCAACATTCTGCAAAAGTTAATGCCAAAACGAAGGTGAGTTTCCCGCCCGTGCCTCGGCCGGTGTGTGGAGGCAGCCCGAGCGCTGTGCCCACTGCAGCCTGTCCTTTTCCCTGTGCCTGCAGAACGGGTACACGCCGCTGCACCAGGCAGCGCAGCAGGGGCACACCCACATCATCAATGTCCTGCTCCAGCACGGCGCGGCGCCCAACGAGCTCACCGTGGTAAGTGCCCAGGGGCCGCCGCTGACAGGGGCCCTCCCCCCGCGCTCTCGGGTGCGCTTGAGCAGGCGAAATGTGGAAAAAAATGTGCGTGGTGGGAGAGGGAAACAGCAGAGGAAGCCTATTCCCGTCGCCCCCGCATCCTCTGTACCATGATCTCTTCCAGAACTAGAACAGCAAACATCTGGAAATATCTTGATTTTCATCCCATTTCTATAGAGTTAAAAACTTCGTTTTATATCCTGCTACCCAAAAATATATTTATTTCAATCACCAACAGGTAGACATTTGTTTTTCTTTTATTATGCATTCTTCTACAGTTAATCAGCAGGTTCTACCCTTTTCCTTGCTAACATTTAACTTCTGTTATAAATGTTTCAATTGCTAGAATGGAAACACTGCCCTCGCCATTGCTAAACGACTTGGCTACATTTCAGTTGTTGACACACTGAAGGTGGTGACAGAAGAGACCATGACTACAATTGTAAGTACAGCTTAGTTCAGTGGTGAATGGAAGAATTTTCCAAAGCTGGTGTATTCAGCTTCGTTTAGTTACATGGCTACTGAGATTCCAGTCACCTGTTTCATTTTAGCAGTATAAAGTCAATATCAAGTCAAATATGAGCCATATAATTTTTAAGGTAATAGACACTGTGATGATGTACACAGAAAGAGTACCAACTGAGCAGAAAATGGACAGTGTAAAGGACTGGTCATAACTGGGATGTTTTCCCACAAATCTTGTTGTTTAGGGAACAAATTTGTAGTTTAAAATACATTCCTACAGACTTGGGTAAATAGAAGCTGCTTCTACCCTTTGAGATAATTTCCCACGGGTCTGGTGTATAATGTCTTGTATTTGGCCTAAGATAACCTATTCCAATATAAAAAGTGCTTGGAATTTAGAAGCACTTAAAAAGCACCTCACTGTGTAGTTTGTGGCACCCTCCATAACTGGTGAGAGGCTGTCTTCTGCAAGCAGCCACAGTCAGCCCCTGCAACTGCAAATATCCTTTCCCTGACACAGACGTGAACTGCAGCTTGTCGGTCATGCCTCCCAGGAAGTGTTACCCAGGACACATTTTGGGGATTAGCAATGGTCAAATATTATGTGCTGTCAGAAGAATTCACTGAATCCAAAATATTTCTCAGAAAGATCTTCTGTTCACTACTGTTTTGACAAATAGCTCTTTGAAGAAAAGAGTTGTGTGAGGTGAGACACCTCCATGCGCTACTGCAGTAATAAAACCCAAACTGGGTCTGAAGAACACAAGTTCAGAACATTGGCTCCAAATTTGCTTTTTCCTTTCTGCAACTACCTTTTTTTCCTTTTTTTCTGATCAACAAGAAAGATCATTATGTGCATGTATGTATTTTTAGACATATGAGAGATGGAAAACAGTTACTGTGTGTGTTTTGTGTTTTTTTCATTGCCCATTTGTGTGGTCCTATCTGTGCAAGCAGGTGGTTGCAATATGATGAGCATTTTGGGTGACAGGCAGATTTTAGTTCAATTACTGCGTGTACTATTTCTTCCCGTGACTTTTCTGATTGTGGTCTATAATTAAGTAGTTTACAAAAAATCCATGACATGGAAGACAAATTTCAGAACAATAAAATATAAAGGAACATGCCAGAAAACACATAACTATTTCTTTTCCTTGCAACTTCTCTCTATGTTTCCTCAAGAACACGTTTCTCTCTAGAAAGGTTCCAAAACAGTTTTCCACAACCTGAAAAATTTGATGGGAAATATTATACAGGACAGCAAAACTTGAATGATTGCCTAGTATCCAGTTATGTCTATACAGGAAAATAAAACCACCTTTATGCTAAGAACTCCCAATATCACAAAGTTATTCTTAACCTGTAGAACCAAGAAGCTGGACGAGTTTATCCTGCATAAAGTCAATGTTCTGTAGATGAAGTGTAGCGGTCAGGCTGTGAATATTGCCAGAGGAAATCTTAGATGCTGAAAGGCCTGTACAACCCCAAATACCTACTCTCAAGAGAAACCCAGAAATAATTTCCATTAAAATCAGAATATGCTGCTTATCAGTGTGTAATTTTGAGCCTTTGGAAGTCTAGACATGAAATATGATTTACAACTGAGGGTCTTAAAAACTCAATTTGACTTCTGAGACTTATATTTTGAGGCTTGAGGCGAAACAACTCCCAAAGCTAAATTTAATGAAACCAAGAATGAACATAACTAATTTTACTATGATTTAAAGTCAAACCAATAAAAAAAATTCTAGTAGTGCCTGAAATAAAAGTCCTGTGATTTTGTTAGTTTACACAGCAATATGTTAAAAAGCCTTGCAAGTAATTCCCACAAAATGAGTTGTGTGAGGCTTTTTATAAGTTTTGTGATGCTTGAGCATTCAGGAAGTTCTTCTGTCTATACCAAGTGGTGGCAGTAGCCCAAGAAACATGAAATGCCAAGTGAGTATTCATAAGACCAGAGAAAAACTGAAATTTTTTAAAATACATGACAGTGGAAAGGCTGTTTTGCCCTTCTGAACTTGTTAATGATTTCTTATTTGTACATGAAAGAAGATTAAAAAAACATAAAGCCCCTATAAAGACAAGAGTGGGTTTTGGGGTGGGGTAGGGTTTTGCTTTGGGTTGTTCTGTTTTGGTTTGGTTGGTTTTGTTTTTAATTCCACTGCACTCCTTGAATGGTAACTCTGCAGGGTCTATTCTGTGACCTAAAACTTTACCAGTGCTTGTTGTGATGTAGTTCAGCTGGGAAGTAAAATGTGTGTGTGTGTGTCTGTCTGTCTGTCATTCATGGGATACAGGTATTCTAGGAATAGATTTCAGGGATTCATAACCTTTTTTTATTTTTTTTTTATATTGGTCTTTGAGTCTGAATCAATATGAACATAGGGATGAAAAATCATCCAACCATTTCTGAGTGTCTTTCATGCACAAATCCCTTAAGGGGTAGCATTTGGCCTGCATGTGGTCACAATTGTTCTCATTTGTGAGAAAAACACAATTCATGCTGAGGCACCTCTGAAAAAAAATTCACATAGATTTAGCCTTCTCCCATATTGCAGAATTGTTCTAATGTCAAAGGAGATATACTTCCCTCAGAAAGTTTAGTTTTAAGAAAGATGACATATTCCTGCTCAAAATTTAGATGACTACTCGAAGAATTCTGATTGAACTCCTTAACATCAAACTGTTTTCAGTATATGTGATTCTTCTTTTGATAAAATTTTCTAGGCTTTCAGCTCATGCTTTTTCTGCTATGAAAATATGAACATAGTTTAAAACACAAATATAATATTGCCTATTTCTCCAGTCCTTTTTAAATTATAGTTCAATGCATCTTTAAAAAGGAAAGTGAATAAGAAGCTAAAAGATTGTCTTGTTTTTCTAACTGTAAATGAAAACTGAAATGCCTTTCTTTTCTTTTGCAGACTGTTACAGAAAAGCACAAATTGAATGTACCTGAAACCATGAATGAAGTTCTTGATATGTCTGATGATGAAGGTAAAAAAAAAACCCCACTTTTATTGTAAGAAATGTCTGTTTTAAAAAAAAACCAAAACCAACATACAGTATTAGTTGAATATGGTCATTGCACATTCATTATTGTTTTACTTTGATTGTTTTGTTCACAGATTGATAGTCTATGACTTTATTTAATCATTTTGTTTATTTAAATCATGCAGTTCGTAAAGCCAATGCCCCTGAAATACTCAGTGATGCTGAATATTTGTCAGATGTTGAAGAAGGTATTTGTGCACTTTTGTATTGCACTGTTATTTAACTTAAGCCTCTTCCTTTTATTTCATCTATCTGAAAATTAATCCTTTCAGATAATTTTCTTATTATCCCACTAACAATAATTACTGCTTTACAATTAAGAACACTTTCAAAACTTCTTTGAGCTATTGCTGATAATCCTCTAACTTTTTCTGAATTTCTTGCAATCTTTTAATCAAATTACCTTCACTTTCCTGGAATAATCATTTTACTGCTACTTCTATGAAGTGAATTGATTTTTAACTGAAAACTGAAATATTGGACAAAAGGATCAAATATCAAAACACTTTAGAAGAAGCAGCTGATAGTGAAAGTAAATGGCAGAAGGGATGAAGTTGTTTTTTTCTAAATTCAGATGCAAATTCAGCTCTGAAATGGTTGATGTACATTGATGGGGGCCCTTAGCCTGGAAATAAGCATTTTCAGGGGTGTTTGTTTGGTTTTGGTTTGGTTGCTTGGTTATTTTTTAAATAACTTTTTGGTCCTGACATTCAGTAAAAACATATCAGATGACTTTTGCTCTGGATAAAGAGAGTGCTTCACTGGACTCGCCTGTAGGTGTTGGCTGGTATTAAGTACCTTGCAGCTGAAATCGTGTCTGTATCACCCTGCACAGGAACCCGTGCGTGGCAGTGAACCCCCCTGTTTGCAGTGCCTCTAAATAAGCTCCTGAGCTCCAGGCACCAGCAACCTGCCTGACCCAGCTCACTCCTCTGTGCTGGGCAGCTTTGACATGGTTTCAGTAGTCCCCAAGTATTTAAGATGCCTTTGGCAACTGCTTCCCTTCCCTCTACCAGCACCTTCTGTTAGGTCAGACCTCCCCTGGTCTGGATGTGTAGAAATCTGCAAGAATTTCATCAGGAACTGCAGGCTTCCAGAGGCCACAGTGGGAGTTCCCAGGTGACAGCTCAGAAACAGGGAGGTCTTGAGTTGTTGAAGAGGACAATAGTGTCCTGAAGGTATTTTTGTGAGTTCCGATTCACTTGTATTAGAGTTGCAGGTTTTTCTTCTCTGGTAGGAACACAAATGACTGCATTCAATTTCCTTGTGTTTCTTTAGTCACTCTCTTTTTCTTCATCCCTACTGATGCAGTTATTTTTTTATAGCAATGAAGCAGCAAAGTGTAAAAGATATTCAGCTAAGTTCTTTGTGTGCAGCTCTTGTTTAATTCATGCATTGAGGCTTTTGGTTTGTTTTCCATCTGTCATGTTGTTCCCATTGCTGCAGTTCCAAATAGGTGGTGTTCTTACTGTACACCTGTGTTTTCCAAATAGTTCTCTTAGGCTATTGTCCTGCTTAGAATACTGTATTGTTTTAACTGACAAGAACACTGATGCATGGTAGTGTTAGTTAACAGGGCAGTAACTATTGCTCTGTCCCACTGCACAGCATGCAGTGAAGTACAGATGAGAAACATCCCTATAAGGAATGCGAATGTTGGAACCAAAGATGCAAATCATGTCTTTTAGTGTACAGGATCATTTTAAAACCTGAATCTGTGGAAGGTTTTTCCAGTCACTAGCTCTCAGTTCAAGAAAAACCAAACCAGCAATTAAGAATGCAGGTAATACAACTGATGCCTTGTCTAGAGACTGTATTCTGCACCCATGTTGTTGCTGAGGGAGCTAAGACGCACTGATATAAACAGTTCTGCAATGCATCCTTTTGTCTAAACTGGATGGATTTGATGGATGGATAAGGAATTGGCTGGATAGTGGCACTCAGGGTTGCAGTTGAAGGCTCAGTGTCCGAGTGAAGACCAGTGCTAAGAGCTGTTCCTCAGGGACTGGTGCCATTTAACACCTCAGTTGGTCACACGAACAGTGGGATCAGTGCACCTTCAAGCAAGTTTGCTGACAACACCAAGCTGTGTGGTGTGGTCAACACGCTGGAGGGAAGGGACACCATCCAGAGGGACCTGGACAGGCTTGAGAAGCGGGACTGTACAAACCTCATGACATTCAACAACACCAAGTGCAAGGTCCTGCAGACAGATCAGGGAAATCCCAGCCACAGATAGAGACTGGGAGGAGAAGGGATTGAGGATGTTGATGAAGGAGAAGCTCAACATGACCCTGGCAATGTGCACTTGCAGCCCAAGAACCAGCCGTGTCCCGAGCTGCATCAAAAGCACTGTGGCCAACAGGTTGAGAGAGGGCATTCTGCTCCTCTACTCTGCTCTCATGAGACCACAGCTGGAGTTCTGCATCTAGCTCTGGGTTCTCAGTGTGAGAAAGACATGGAGCTGCTGAAGTGAGTCCAGAGGAGGCCACAAAGATGATCAGAGGGCTGGAGCACCTCTCCTGTGAAACCAGGCTGAGGGAGTTGGGGTTGTTCATTCTGGAGAAGAGAAGGGTCTGGGTAGACCTTAGAGCACATTCCAGTATCTAAAAAGGACTACAAGAAAGCTGAAGAGGGACTTTTTACAAGGGCATGTAGTGACAGGACAAGGGGGAATGGCTTGAAGCGGAACAGGGTAGGTTTAGATTCTATATTAGGAAGAAATTCTTGACTATGAGGGTGGTGAGGAACTGGAACAGGTTTCCCAGTGGAGCTGTGGATGACCCATCCCCTGGAAGTGTTCAAGACCAGGTTGGATGTGCCTTTGAGCAACCTGCTCGAATGGAAGGCATCTGTGCCCCTGGCTGTGGAGTTGGAACGAGATGATCTTTAAGGTCTCTTGCAATCCAGGCCATTCTATGATTTTGTGATAACAGAGTCTTTTTCAAATCTAACAATGAAAGGGAGCTCTTAAATCAGATAACAGGTATTTTATTAATCCATGCTGAAGCATTCCAGTGTTCAAAGCATGTGATGAATTACAGGCTTTGAGGTAATAACCACTGGCCTGTCTCTTTCCTGACTTGTGTATCTGTAAAGACGATATAGTGACGCCCATTCCCACAACTCCTCAGTGTAGATGGGGTATTTACACACAATGCATCCACTTACACCAGTCAGAATAAATATGTTCAAGATGGTAAGGCACTCTGACAAATCTCATAGCCAGGGAGGTGATTTCCAAATGAGAGAAAGGCATGAATTTAGCAAACAAATCTAAGCTCTCCCTCACTTGGCCAGTGTTCATGTCATTAGCCAAAACTGCAGTGAGAGAAACTTGTTGAATGGCTTCTCAATGTGCCACAATCCTTAAGGTTTCTCTCATAAGAGAAATTGAAGACTTGGAAAGTAAACAAATGTCAGGAAGCTGTTTCCTTGTGTTTTATGTCTTGCTGTGCCCGCTAAATAAGTATTTACATGGGAATTGTGTAATTTATCTTCCCTGCTGAGGACAGTTTGGTTTGGAGTCAAGCTGGTTGAGAGGAGAGATCTTTCTTTTTCCTAGACTTCTCTGGCAAATCTGCCCAAATGAGGTTAAGTGCTGGGAAACTGCTACACCACAAAAAAGTACATGGTGTTTTTTTGAAAGATGTGAACGTGATTTCACGGAGGGGAAAAAAAATGAAGGCTCATCTTCATATGTAGCAGAAAGTTTGTAGAAGAGTATAAAGCAATTCCGATGCACACCAAACATGTGCTTTGCTTTTATTTTTAAAGAGTTTGCAAATCTTACAAATGTGAAACCCGAGACTGGAAGAACTGGGTCTTTCCTCTTACCATCTCCAGATGTGAGCTCACACCCTGTGCAGCCGGGAGCCCCAGCGGTGTGCCTGTGGCCTCGGGGCTGGTGGGGAGCCAGGGATCAGCCATGCTAAAGCACAGCTCCAGTTGTCTGCGGGAGGCCTGGAAGGAATCCCCTCCTCTGCAGCCTTGCTCAGCCTCTTACCGTCCCTCTGGGCTGCTGCAAGAACTTTAATCTGCTGGAGGAAGCTGGAACCCTGCTGTGACTGCCACAACCCAGCGATGAGCTCTGTCACAACAGCCCTCCCTAAAGCTGCCTCTGCTGTCTCCGAGGCAAAGGGATGGCAAGCAATGGAAGCTGATATATAGAGGACTAGGACTGTGTGAGCAGTGAAGGGTAAAAAGGATCCAATCCATAAACCCGATTAGGTGTTGAGAATTTAGACAGTCACTGTCAAGAAACAGTGATTGTTGAGCTTTTAATTTTTTTTTATTTGGTCTTCAGTTGCTAACAAACTTTTGGGTGTAAACCAGGACACTTTTAAACCCATTTAATGGAGATTCTTCTCCCAGTAGGAGTCAGTATCATGCTAATCAATCCCTGGGAGATTAGACAGATGTCCCAACAGAACATGAATGCACACTGCCTGATCCCTGAGTAGATGCTAAGATATAGCAGTTTAAATGCATTTAAATCAGGTCAAGACATTCCCATGTATGAAAATCTGTTATTGGTCATTTTAGGAGGGGTTGATTTATTATGTTTTGAAACTCAGAGTTTTCGGAGTTTCTTTGGCTCCATAAAATTTCACAGGTTCATAAAAGTTTCAGTGGTTTGGTATTGGCTTTTCTCCACACTTGTGAAACCAAAACCTTGGCTACAACTTTTAGCATCCTCCTCTCTCCTGTGGCTGTACCTCTTTTGCTATCAGACAGCTCTGGACAGGCTGTGATGAGGGAGTGGCAAAAACTTCAGGTATCTTTAGCAGAGCCATTGACAAATGCCCCTTTGGATCCCAGGCTATGATTAAATTTTGTTTGGTACTTTTCCCAAGCCACATGATGCCTTCTCTCGCTTGCCAGAGAGCCTGTATTTCTCACTGGCCTCTAAAAAGAACATCTGCTCTGAACTCCTGCAATTCCCAGTTGTAGGACACATGCTGACAAACCAGAAAAATAGGGGAAACTTGGAATGAGAAAGGTGATGAGAAGTTCTTGGGGAGAAAAGAGTAAAGACAGTAGAACTCTCTTTCCTAGAAAATAAAAACAAACAAACAAACTGCATGAGGGATAGGCTAGAATAGATTAAGTAACGGGTGGCTAAGTGAGCAGTGTTCCTTGTTGACACTACAGAAGTCTAAAAATAGGGGGCATCACTGGAACCAGCAAGAGGCAGGTCCAGCTTAAAAGGGCTTCTCCTGCAACTTTTATGACTCCTTGCACGGGGAGGTCCTTGGTGCAGGGAATGCAAAATGCTTACACAAGTTCAAAATGTAACTGGAAGAATTTAAAAAGAAAGAAAAAAGAATTGTTAATGACTATTGCAAACCCCTCTCAGGTTTAGAAAATATGTGCCTAAATCAGTGCCAGCTAGAAAAATGTCCTGGAGAACTTCCACTGGTTTATGTTCCTGTATTCTGTGAAGTGTGACTGCTGTCACAGACAGGGTGCACTAGAACTGATGGGCCCTTGCTTTGACCTACTGCCACTATTATTTCCTGGATTTTGATCTGTTTTCTATAGTTGTGATAGCTGTGTTTGCCCACTGTTAGCAGGGACACGATCTTTCTTCAACATGTAAAATGTTATGAAGGGAAGGATGGCAATTGCAGCACAGCAGTGCAGTCTTCCTTGGTGGTTTTTCATCAGTGCCTCACTTTTGGGCATTTCTCTAAAGTTTTTGTTCAGAGATGAGTGTTGTCTTTGCTTTTCCGTGGGGCCCCTCTGCAGGAATACAGTGTGCTGTGAGCCAACACTGTGCTCACTGTTACCTGAAGAACAGAGGATTAGGCTGTGGCACCTAATTAAACAGAGTGGGATTGCTGAAACGTGCACCACCCACTTTGCTCCAGCCTCCCACGATCATAAAACAATGTCTGGAATTCTTTGAAATTACCACTCCTAGATACGGCTTTTCCTTTGATGAAGGCATTTCATCAGAGTAATCCTGCTCTGGCTGGATTAGTTGCAGAGCAGGATAACATCTAACGTATTTTGCCGCTCAACTGGAATTTTTTTTTGGTCATTCCCCACTTTGCCTTTGACAAATGATGTCCTAAAGAAAATGCCCCCTCTGTTCCTTACAGTGGCGCAGCGCTTGTTTCAGGTGTTGTTAGAGCAGAAGTTTCCAAATTTCCTGGCACAGTTCGTCGTCACTCAAAGTTGCCCAGAACTCTCGCCCTCCCTGGGCCGCTTCCTCGCCTCCCAGGCTTCAGCCCCTTTTCAGCTCCTGAGTTTCCTCCCCGGCCACAAACAGCCCTCACCGGCGGCCGGGGCGGGGAGCGTGGGCTCAGCAGCCCCCGCCAAGGGGAGGCGCCGCCCTTCCCGCAGCCCGGCACTCCCGCGCTCCCTGCTCAGCCCCGGCGTCAGGTTACAGAAAAACTACACCCTCGCAGCACCCCTATTTACATACAAATAACTGGAGTGCCTGCATTTATGTCACCATTCGAGAGGCTTGCCAAGGGAGGCTGTAATCCAATCAGCAGAAGCTTTAAAGGGATGTCTGCAGAGTGATTAAAAGGGGATTTTTTTTTTTTTTAACTGTAGTCATTATTTTTCGTTTTGTTTCATATGTGCAAAGAACTTTAATCTGAGTTGAGAGGACAAAGATGCACATGTCCTAAAATACATACGAAGAGATCAAGATGTTAAGAAGATCTCAGTTGTTGTGTGGAAAGCGAATATGACCCACAGGGATTAGTTTGCTTGTGCTGGTTTGGAGATTAAGTCTAAATCACTGCTTAAGGACTAATAGGACTAATAGGAATTCTTGGAAACACCAGGGGAAAAAAAAATCTTATAGACCAGGCTGGTGAAAATGGCTTTCCAAAACAGTAAGACCTTTTAAAGTTTCGCTTAATGTATGATGTTTCTGTTTCGGGTTTTTTGAATGCTTTCTGGGTATTATGAACATTTTAGCTTTTAAACTGTTACTTAAAATACTGTTGCCGGGCTAGAGGAGAAAGTTGGTCTGTGTGTTTGCCGTTTGCGAAGCAGTAGCTGAAGGGGTATTTTTAGACTTGATTGTTAGTTTAAAACCAGAGCGCGCCTGTGGTTTCCTGAGTTTAGTGAATGGAAACTAGTCTAAACTCCTTGAATGAAAGCGGGAAACTTGAGTCTGGAGTTGGGACTCACTTTCGGGAACGCGCTGTTAAACTTTTCTGTTGTGCAACTTTTACACACCTAACATGCGTTCACAACAAAGGAGGAGAGTGAATGTCGGCAAGCAATGAGCTTAAAGGGAGCGCTCTGTGCTTGTGAGGGAACGGGGTGGGGGGGGGGTGGGGGGGAATCCAACAACCGCAAAAGGCATATTTTGGACTTGCTCTGTCAACGCAGGAATGTAGGTTTGCATGATGTAATGTCATGCAAATGCTTCCCGCTGGGCAGCTGCTCCGTTAACCCTTTGCGGCGCCTGCCCGCCTCTCCTAACATTTAACTTGCCTTCCTCCTGTTTTCTTCTAAAGTAACTAACGATCTGCTTCCCTGCCGATGGATGGCCGGGTCGCACATGGGTTCCCCACGGGGTCCCGCCCGCTCGGGGGGGCTCGGCCGGGGCTCCGCGGGCCCGGCTTTGTCCGGCGCCGCGGGGATTGGGGATGGGCTCTCGCCCCGGGCTGCCGGGGCGGGCGGAGAACAGGCTGCAGGAAGCGCTGAGCTGCAGAAAGCCAACCTGGGACCGGGAAGCAGTTCATTAAAAAAAAAAAAGGACAAAAGAAAAAAAATTCTAATAACAAAAACCCCCCTCTTACATTCAGGCTTCCAGGAGTTAGTGAGAAATACCCAAGGTGGAAGGCGGGCCTCTTCTTTCCCTCAGCCTCTGTTCAAGCATGCTGCACTTTTCAGTACTCGTGGGCAAACAGGCTGTCACTCACAGCCAGCCGGTTGTTTGGTTTTGTTCGTTGCTTTGTTGTTTTGTTTTTTTTTTTTTCCCCCACATGGAACGATCGAACTTTATTTTGTTAGCTCAGGCTTTTTTTGATAAGGGAAGCAAAAGCGTGTGCAATGATGCAAAGTACAGAAGAACCCTTTAGCTCGCTGAAATGATTGGACAAAAGTCATCCCTCGTATAACTTTATTGGATTTACGTCAAGGTGGAGTTTTGTTTCTTTCGTTTGCCCCCCAATAAAATTATTTTCTCAGGCCCATTCAGAGGGTGGATAATTAACATACTACGTGGAAAGAGCCTTAGGGAAAGTGGGGGTGACTGAATTGATTCCTTATTGGCGCGCAGAGAAGGGCGTTATGACTTACTAAGCACACAAACATTCACAGTCCGTGTAGCCTCTGATTTCAGCCTGGCTTCTGTACTGGCAGGTGAGGATGCAATGACAGGCGACACGGACAAATACCTCGGACCCCAAGATCTGAAAGAGTTGGGAGATGATTCTTTGCCTGCTGAAGGATACATGGGCTTTAGCCTGGGAGCCCGCTCCGCCAGGTATTGTATTTGCTGCTTCTCATGTTTGTGTGTCACCACAGCTACAAGTTTCTACAAATCAAGCGCGTTCTTTCACACAACACTGGGAGTCTCTTTGGAAATGAAGTAGAGGGGGTGTACTTCCTATAAAGCATATGTTCATTGCAGTTTTATTTCATATTCTTTATTCATGTTGGCTTCTTATGGCAATGATATGGAGACCTTAACTATTCACTTTTTCTGGTTTCTGTTTGTGCTCTGAACGTCTCCCAGGCACCTCTTTGCTAGTGGTCTGCAACTGGTCTAGAAACTGATCTAGAGCAGCCAGCAAAACCAGGTTTCTTTTAAGTACTGCTGATCAGACTGATACTCAAATTAGAGGATTTCTTACTGGGCTAATTTTGCTGTGTGATGTAAATGCCAGAAAAACTGAATGACAACCATTTTGCTATTTTGGTGCTTTTATTTCTTTAAAGGTGCTAGTGAGTAATCCAACCAAGAGAGACAATAAATAAAAATGCTCCTCACACCCCCTAAAAAAGAAAAAAGCAGGTTTACCCTAAATTCATTGCAGGGTGTAATTTGACAGGGAATGAATTACGTGTTTCAAAAAAAGGCCAAAGTTTCTGTGAACCTGATAAAACATTGTAAACTTGATATGGTGTCTAACTAATGTTAATTCCAATTCAGGTGTTTACAGATCAGTGTTTTAGATTTTACTTTTGAATGTTGCTAAAACCTGCAGTGTGTGTTGCTCAAAACAATTAAAGCTGTATGAGCAGGGATTACTTTCATAGTTGTGGATTTGCAGTGTAGTTACTGACAGTTAAATTATACTGAAGCTAATAATTAAACCTCATAAGCTGGAGCCCTGAGGACTTTTTCCTATGCTGTAGTTTAAAGATCTGTTTTAAAAAGTGAGTTCATTGTCTAAAAGCAAATGGCAACTCCCAAAAGGTAAAGCTTAGATGTCTACCCATCAGTCTTGTTTGTTATGGTTGCATTAGAAATGCAAGCATGCAGTGCATATTTGCTCTTTAGTAGTCCCCAGCCGTGTTTTGCTTGACTTAAAATCTTTAAGGAAGTTAATAAGTATTTATGTGACAATATATTAATGAGAAATGCCAAAATGCACTTAAATAGTCCATTAGCTAGAAAATCAGCAAAACAAATCTGAAGCATCTTATGTCATTGTCAATTGAGTTAACAAAGCTGACATACTGATTTTTGAAGAGAAGCTGTAGTGAGCAAGGTCATCACACAGCACTGTCAGCTGTGGTCAGTGCTGAAGCATGAAAGTGATGGTGAAGGGAGAGTGCTCTGTGTGCAGAGCCGGGCACTGATTTACCTGACACCTTCGACTCACTGCAGCTCCCTTCCTGCACACATCTGAATGCTCCCTGTGCAGGTGGGAGGGCAGAATTTCACAGTGAAGATCTGTTAGGTAGATCTTATGGTTCAACCCCACATTATCTTTTCTTTGAGAGAAGTCTAATATTCCCATGCTTCTGATTTTAGCAGTGCCATTACTATTTGTTGCTGCGTAGCTCATTTTTTGCGTTGTACATGTTATGCTCAGAGGAGACAAGTACAGTGGTTTTCCTATGAAGTATTTTATTTAGCAAAAACCATATTCTGTGAATGTATCTTACTGCTGATTCTGAGTGTAACATTAAGAAATGACCACATTAAATATGTAAGCCATCCAGCCATAACATCTTGCTTTTCCTGTCTGATTCTTTGCTTTCTATTTCTCCTGTTTCTTTTCCACTGTAAATTGCTTTAGTCCAAAAGTCAGGTAAGAAGGCATGGCATCGTGTTACATCTTTCTCATCTTTCTGCTGCTGCCATTGCTTATCTTCATTTTATTCAGCATTGAAAAATGACATGCTTTTATTTTTGGGAGCGGGGGGTGGGTTCCGCCTTAGAGAATATCCCTCTATTATAACAAATATAACTTAATTTCTTTATGCCCTTTATCATGTAAAAGTCTGCTTAACTTATGCCTACAGTGTGCAATTAAGATCCCAGTTCTGCTTCTTGCACAAGGAGGAACATGTGCTAAGGGACTAGAAAAATTCAATAAGCAACTACTAAATGCATGAAACACATTGTAGAGTTTTGAGTCTGAAAAGTGTTGCTAGTTCAAAAGTGTAATATGTTGTTGGGTGTTGCTTTGTATTTAATCCACTTTTTTTACTCCTTTATTTTTTGTCACGTAGCAAGCATGTCTAGGCCTGCAGCATGTTTTTAGCACATACCATAATGTACCTTCCAGGGTTAAATGTAACACACTCCTACGTTGATTTAATTGCAACACATTCAGAGTGATCTTAGTTGTTTCTAAATAGTTTAACATGCACAAAATAGTCCTGAAGCATCAGAATCTGTATTTAATCATCAATAAGCAAATTTCTTTCTTCTTTAATTTCAAAATTATTATCCTTTTCTTTCTAACTGAAGGAATAACTAGAATGTTTATAACAGTGTCAAAAGTGGTTCAGCCACAAAGAGAATGAAAACACATAAAACTTGCTCTTCGTTAAACCTGCTTCAGCAACCTGAGCCTTATGGGCAGGTGCTGTAACCTACCCACAGCTCCACTGGGACCTGCCCTCATGGGTCTCCTTCCAGGATTAGGGCATCAAGATATTTATTAAAGTTCATCTAAATACTCAAATACACATTTCTAGATTTATTCTAAATCCACAGCATTACTGCCAAAGCAGTAAACATCCGTTGAGATTTTGCTTATATATATTGTAGGGAAGGGAATATTTAACAATAGTCAAATACTTTTTATTCCATTTTCCCCCTTGTATTTATTTCAGAGATTATGTATATTTTGCCACCTTGTGCTATCCCTGGAAGTTGCATGTATTAATTTTTTTATTTTTATTTTCTGTTCATCTCATTGTCACCTGCACTTTCTATGATAAATGGTAAATACAACAGCCTCCGCTCCTTCAGTTCGGATAGGTCCTACACGCTGAACAGAAGTTCTTATGCCCGAGACAGCATGATGATTGAAGAGCTGCTGGTACCAGCAAAGGACCAGGTATGTGCTGTGTCTCTGCCACCAGACAATTGCACTTCATGTTAACAGGGGATGAGTGTGCAGCCCTTGGCCGTGCCTCCAGAGACTATCCCTACTCTTATAGATATTAAGAGGGAAGAGAGGAGCTGTGAGAAAGAAATTGTGGTGTTACCACTTTGTGGTTTTGATCCGGCAAGAGACAGGTGATGGGGTCCCAAAACAAAAGGGTCTTTAAGGGCCCAGTTACCTTTCTGAGAACGAGGTTAGTCATTTGCTGATGTCAGTGGGGGCATCTGTGACCTAATGCTACGTGCTTTGATAAGCTGGGAGCAACGTGTTTTACACTGAACAACCTTTGTACCCTGTAGACTGGAAATTGCTTTTGTCTGTTCTGTCTACATGGAGGGCACTCCAACTGCTCCCCTTGTTTTTCCACCCTTGGGAAGAATTTGGCCTTGTAAAGATTTAAGTTATTATACACTGGTCAGTTTATGTGTCTTGTGCAGTGACTAATAATACGACCAAAGCAGAATATTTTGACCTGATTCTAGCATGGGAAAGTCTTTCCAAAAGCTGATGCTGGGGATGATGGAGTAAGCCTTGTTTGTGAATTCCTCAGCATCTTCCTCGGTAGACTTGCTTCAGATTTTCAGAAGTCAGAGATCTGCTAAGAAGCTGAATAAAAAATTCACATAAAAATCCTTACTGGGAAGTGATGAAAGGACTGTGGAGTGAACTGTTGTTTATGTCCTGGAAGAGCATAAGGTGAATTTTACTGAAACAGAAGTTTTCTGCTGCTGTTTTCACAGAGTAGTATTCCTGCACTGGGGGGTTTATTGTTCTCAGAGGATATTTTTGTGAGGGAAATAGTCCACAGAGCAGGATTTGTGCATTTTAAGCCTTGCTTGTATTAGTCTGTAAATTCTAGTGTAATGTAAATTACCCAGTTTTACTACAACTTTTACACACAGTTTCGGTAGCATTATGAGTGGCAGAAATTGGATTCTGTCTTTAGCAAGAGAATGTTTATTATTGGATTGTTACTTTCAAATGAAATACTGTAAACCTCCAATAACCTTAACTTGCAACAGCCAGCTAGGGAGAGTTTCTAAAGCTTTCATAGAGTAGTGATTTTGTGGTTTCATTTGGTTTAAAGTCAGAAAACAAAATCTGCCACTACTGGCACTGGGGACAAGAAATTATATGTCAGAGCTGAGAACCTAAAGTTGCTCTGACGCCTCCTAATCCTAAGACTTAATTAAGTGTTCTCGATAGGATGGAAATATCAGAGGAGAGGAAGACTCTTCAGTCTGAGAACATATTACATTGTTTTATGATTCTGACCATTTTTGTGACTATCATGAAAGTAGATGGCATGGATTTGGCAGCTAGGGTTCATTTGATGACACAGCAAGATTTAAAAATAGCACTGTGCTGAAAATGTGCACCATCAACCTGTTTCATCTTAAAAAATTCCATGACCAAAATAAAAATTACTATCTGTATGTAGAAGTGTTGCAGTCATACCACACCATGTACAGGAGCTCTACTTTAGGGCAAACTTCATATTTTTTGGGACTTGTCATGGACCTCTCTGCCTTCTGGGAGATCTCTTACAGTGTTGGCTCTTGAGCTAACAAAGCAACAAATACAAAAATATTCTGGTGCTGGTGCTGAGCAGCAGTGTAGGCTGGGTTTTATTGCATTTATAATCTCTGTGTTTTTGTGATTCCAATTTTTGTCTAGCAGTGATTGTGCAATTATTGCAGTTCAGCACTGGTCCAAATTTGTCATGTAAGATGAAGCCAGGCTGGAGGCCTGACTGTCAGTCTAACTGTGATAACAAGTTATTCTGATCGTGATACTCTAGATAAACTTCAAGTATCTCATGTCCAGGAGAGGATCATGAATGGTAAATGTTGTAGTGGAAAAAGATATCTTGAGAGGTTAGTAAAGCCATGATTCTCTGAAAAACAAACAACAATCTTCATGAGAAAGGGAACCCAGCTAAAATTTTCTGCTACAACTTCTGCAAACCTCAATGTCCTAGCAAAAATATATCTATCCTCTGGAATTCCTGTTCTTCGTCTTATCCCTAACTTAACAGCACTTTGGCTGAAGCAGGAGGATTGCATTTGGGAGACGGAGAAACACCCGTGCCTCTGTTCTCATGCCTCTCTACATTAATGGGCTTCTAGATGATTTCTGCAATGACAGTACAAAAGAGGGAAAAAGCCCCACCAACTCATGTTCCACCAATGGAATTCAAAGGAACAAAGATCACTGTGGGTCAAAACCAATGTCCTAAGAGTCCATCTGGAAACAGAAGGAGTCAAGGCTGTTTTGGGACTCACATGACTTAGAATCAATGATCCATGGCCTATCTACATATGCCATTTCCTTTGTACAGCTCAGACCTGTCGGGAGTTCATGACAACAGCAAAGTCTCAGAATAATAGGAATTAATTTTATCCTAAATATCAGTATATAACAGAGTAAGGAGAATTTGTCAATCTCTTGGTCAGGTTAAAATAGAAAATCCCATGGCCACCTCTCCCCAGGATTGCTGAGAGACTTGAGAATGTGAGAATAGTCAAATGAGGAAGATTTGAAACCATTCTTTACTGAACCTCACTGCCAGCATAACACATTGAGTGTTAGAGAAGAGTTTCTAATAATTCCTCAGAAGTCATGATGTTGTTTATTGTTTGCATTTGGTGGTTTATTGCTGACCCTGTTCAACAGGGAAGTTTGAATCCAAGCCACATTGTACCTCATAACCTGGCTGGAGCAAAGTTAAGTTTTCTGTGTCCTGGCGCGTTACCTTGGATGCAGCAACTCTGACTAAATCCAAATGACTTTCTCCCTGGAATAATTTACATCAACCCCTGAATTTAATCAGCCAAAGGCAGGATGACTCGGGCTGTCCATTAAATAGCAGCTTGCTGAGTCACTTCAGTCTGGATAAATTCATCTGGGAGGAAGCATAAATTCTTCTGTTTGCTGAGTTCTGATATTACATGGCCTGGATATTCAGTTATGCAATCAGCAAGATCCTTGCCAGCAGAACCATCAGTATTTTTATACACGCATTTGCATCTAAGGCTGCCACACCCTTTAACAGTGCATAGTTAATCTCCCCAGTCCGGGGAGGGAACACTGGGACCTGACCAAGCACAGTGATTTGATGTCACTGACAATGCACCGTCTTCTGGACTGCTTATGTTGCAATTTAGACAGGAAGATTTTTTTGCCTGCCTGGAAAATCCAGCCCCTCCATAGCCCGAAAAAATGAGATCCACAGATGTGTGCTGTGTGTAAGATGCATGTGTCCAGCTTTTCCTATTCTGTTCCTCTGCCAAAATTACTGGCTGCAGGCTTTGGGTTTTTGCTCCCTATAAATAAGTCCAAAAGATCTGTTTTGAGTGCACTTGGTCAGAAAGGAATGCTTTAAAAAAAATAGTCACCTGGTGTACAGACCATATTTCAGGACAAAGAAATAGACTGAAGAACCCTAAGTAGGTATTTAGGCAAACCTTCATCACTCTCGTGAGCATAGGAGCATCTCTGTCTAGCAGAGGTTATTTTGGAGTCATGGTATTTCCTTGGAATATATATGGTCTTATGTTTAGTTTTCTATATCACACTGCTAAAGGAACATTAGCATTTTTCATCCGTAGGAAACCTGACCCCATGTTTATTTGCTGGTGTCCTGGTGCATGCCTGGGCCTCAGTGCTGTGACACTGTTAGGCCTTAGCAGGCATTTCAATGACAAACACCAAGTTGTGTTGTTCCTTTTGGCACATTTCTTTGCTTTGTTCTGTTTTTGATGGTAAAATTAGTCACTGAGCAAAGTAATACATTTATTTTTGTTTATATAAATCTTTACAATGCCTGAGACAAGCTGTCTGAATCTTACACGGGTTGGTATCACAAGTAATAATGTGCTCAGTGTGAGCTCTTAAAAATCACTTCGAATAGCAGAAATCCACAGCAGTGGCTTTTCTGCCTAAACTGTGGCATCCTCGGGAAATGTACGAGACTCCCTGGTGTCCTATTAGAAAGAGTTAGAAAACTGTCTTCATTAAACTAAATTATGATACATTTTTCAAATGGCACTAATTAAATCCACTGTGGTTGCTTAATTGTCATTGCTTTAACAACATTCATTTTATCGTTTATGCCTGACAGTGTGTTTTGGTGTTTAACATACATAAGTTTGCCCTTTATTGTTGTCTGCATTTGAACCATCAGGCCTCAAGGACACATGTTACAGCACAAAGTTTGATAAACAATCTTTAATAAGAGTGTTAAAGTAGTGAAAGTAAGGGGCATCAAGCCATGTGGCACAGGGTTGGATGGGTGACAGAGCAGAGCTGTACCCTGCAAAGACTTGTCTTGATTGGCAGTAAATTATAGTGTCTGTGGTTTTTGGAAGGAAACCTGGGACCCTCATTTCTAGTAAAAGAAATGGCTAAAAAGTGAAGCTTTTTGAAAATCCCAGAGTGATGGGAGGATTGCACCTTCTGGCCGACAACACAGCACTGGCTGCCTGCTTGTCTTGTGAAAGCTTTTCTATTCAAAATAATGAATTTGCACTACCACTATGTGTCAGCATATTAAAAAACAGGTGGAAATAATAAAACTTCCCTATGTAGAAGTGTGTGCTTGGCTCAGGTTTGACATGAACCCACTGCATTTGATTTGAAAACAACCCATGAGGTTTTAGTCTAAACAGACTCAGCTCTCTGTAGATACATTTGCCTCCAAGCAGCAAACAACCTACTTACAGGAAACACTGATATCTTTAACACCACAGTGGGTGAAGATTGTGTGTGTTGCATGACAGCTTCCTGGCTTACTTTTATTGATGTGACTTCTGATGGTGCTTCTTACCTTGGGAAGAAGCTTTCATATCACCCTGGAAATAGGGGTAAACAGTGTTTGAAGATTTAATTTGTTTCATTTCATAGGAAACAAAGAAAAAAGAGTATTTTAGTAGAATGGCTTTGCTGCACAGTAGGCAGATTTACAGCATAAGAGCATGTTGCAGAGCACAGGATTGCATGAGTGTGTCTGTGGGCACCAGCCAGAAACAAATTACACCTCAGTGTCTGTCAGCTGGGGTAGTTAATTATAGCACCAGTGTGCCAGCGCTTCACAGGGTTAAAGCTATTTTTGTAGAGATGAGTAGGGGCAGTGGCACTCCAGAAAACAGTGCTCATGGTGGTTCTGTGTGTATAAGGACAAACTAAAGCCCTCTCCCACCGTGAACCCTGGGAACTCCCTCGTGCAGTCATAGCTTCGGTGAAACTCTCAGTGAAGTTACTCACAGGTTCTGCTTGAACAAGGATCTCTCCAATGGCATCTTCTGAGGGGGAATGTTATACTGCCTGTCTACATGGTGTATGATTGCAGTACAAATGGTAATATTCTTTTCGATCTTTTTAATGTGGCACATGTAAGTAAATATTGGAGAGACACATAGTTGTAACTGAAGGAAGTGTGGAAAGTGGGCAAAAAAAGTTTGAAGAGACGCAAGACAAGTTTGTGTGTGTATCCCGTGTTTCTGGTATTCCAGTAATTTAACACTGGAGATATATATATATCAGCACTGTTATATGTATATGTATATGTAAAGGACCAGATCTAAATTTAAGAGAATGTTTTAATGTTAATTTTAAATTTTAATTTCAATTTTCTTTTTTTTTTTTTGTTTTTGTTTTGTTTTGTTTTTGCTTTAAGCACCTGACGTTTCAAAGGGAGTTTGATTCTGATTCTCTCAGGCACTACAGCTGGGCTGCAGACACCTTGGACAATGTTAACCTCGTTTCCAGTCCCATCCATTCTGGGTAGGTCACTTAAGAGTTTTCTTTTATCTTTAGATGTGCAAGTGTACTGTTAGCTGAAGAATACAGCCTGCTGTGATGGCTGATAACATGCCTGTTCCTGCTCCACTTGAAGCCAGTGGCAAAATTCACACTGACTTCAAGGAGGGTGCTTAATAACAGCATTCAGTCTAAATTCTTGCATATCAAACCAAAAACTTACTTCTGCACTTAATTTTCCAGATGCCAAAACATTGTAATCTCACAGGCTTCTTTTCAGTAGTCCTGTTTTGCTTTGCTGTTGCTTATACATTGCTGTGTCATAAACTGATTTTGTTTAAACTGTATTAAATTATTTGAAATAGGAAATTAGAGGTATAATGTTATGCTTTCTGCTCTTTCACAGAGTAAAAAGTGTGGGGCTTTAATTTGACCTCTTATTTTATTTATACCGCCAATAGCTGTAGTTTGATTTTAGTGGTACTATTTGTTTACTTATGAATCATGGCTGTAATTTAGATGCTTCTTGCCAGTACCACAGAGTTGTGATTTAAAGGCAGTAGTAGTGATGTCTGAATACACATTGTAAAAATGAATGTGTAAGGAATCTTTGCATATTAGGTTGTCTGGTTTAAATAGTTGTTTAATTTTTGAGATCAGGACATAAAATTTCATATCCTTTTTAATTTACTACCTTTTTTTGCAACTAATTACAATCCTATCGTAAAAACAAGTGCAGCGCATACCAAAATATTTCAGTTCCAATACAGCAGTAAGTCCCAGAAATGTAGGGCTAGTGTACTACAGTACACATAAGCACCTGCCTGTGCTGAACAGATCTATACAGTGGTGGATTTTTGGGTCCTGAGTTGCATATGGTCAGTGCTAGCATTGAAATGTCCAGAACTGCAGTATGAAAGCTGAAGTCTCTTGGTTATCACAGAATGATGTATCAGCAAATGACCCTCAGAGAGCTGGGAGCCCACCCCTTTGCATTACTGCAAGATAAAATGTAGTCAGGTCATTCCTGAAATATGTTTAATGTCTTAATAATCACTAAAAATAAGAAATTCTATAGTCCCCCAGCTTCAGAAGTTTGCCATCTTTTGTTATAGTATTCTTTCCCTGATAGTCAACATTTCTTTGCTGCAGATTAAGCCTGTTTCTTGTCATATCCATAGTGGTCATGGAGAACAGTATCTTACTGTCTTTTAATAATTGTTTTCTTTGTCAGAAGACATATAATCCTGTCTTTTAGACTAAGATGTCCCAGATCCTCCCAGGTGGGGTTTTCTACATTTCAGCACATCCTTGCTGCTCTACCCCAGTCTCTCTTAGGTCGTTCATGCCACATATAACACACTTAAGCAATCTCACAGTGGGATTTTAGTAACTGCAGTTCTTGTTGGTGGATGTTTGTCATCTGCAAGAATTTCTTAGCTCTTTTCTGAAATTCTGCATTTTGGTTATTTATTTCTGTTTTGTGCTTGTTTCTTTGCCTTCTTCCCTCTGCATTTGCCTTTATGGTATTTCAGTTTGTTGGTTTCAGACCCTTTTTCCATTTTAGCAAGACAACTTTTAATTCTGATCCGGTTTTCCAAAGACTTTTGAGACCTCCTTTCTGTGTTGAAATCATGAATGAAGACAGTAGCTTAGTACCTGGCCCAGGACAGCAGAGTGAAATCTGTAGTTGAAGTTCCCTTTCAGTGGTAACAGTGAAGCACTGATGGTATCTCTTTTGAGGTAACTTCTCAGGTGATTGTCTATGTGCCTTATCTATACTGTAGCAGAAATACCAAGACAGTACTTCCACACATCAAAGAAAGAAGTCACATTCATTTGACATGAATTACTCTTGACACTGATATCTTGGCTTGTTTTTATTTTGAGAACTGGTGGTAGACAAGGTGTGATATCTTGATTAATTATCTTGATCCTTTAGGCCCTTATAGATTGATCATTAAATAATTTATTCATTAATGTTTCTGGTAATTGAGATTAGATTGATTGGTCTAAAATTTTCTGGTTTCTTTTCACCCTGTTACAAAATAGGTCTGATGTTTGAATCCTGCCAGTCCTCTGGGGCAATACTTGTCTGCTCTTAGGTCTTCAGCATGGTCACCAATGGTTCCAAGCCTCCAAAATGTATTTTCTGTGGGTATGGCATCTTTCACATCATGTTCCTCAGATCTGCTCCCTTGGTACATGAGTCCTCCCTAATGCAGAGGTGGTCTTTGCTGCCCAGAGGGGCAGACCTGCAGCAAGAGAGCAAACTGTGGGGCTGCAGGGGAGGGGGAGGAGGTATGTTCTCCAAACAGGTAGAGCCCTTCAAATGGGTATAAACCAAAGTATTCTTCAATAGCTTTTCTGATGTATTACATTTCTCATTTAACATATAAAGTTCATCAGAAATGATGCTCTGATGATTCAGTTCCTTTGTTAAGGAATAAGACCCCCAACCCTCATTCATTGTTTATTTTCTTTTCAGTTGTGGCCCCATGTTATAATATGATACTGTTTGATTTCCCCTGTTATCTTCACCTAGAGTCAATCAACAAATGTTCTCTTCTAATCTTCCAGCTTCTCAGCACATCTGATATGGAGAGGATCATGACTTTTCACATCTCTTCTGTCAGTCTTCTTCTGATAAACAACATCTTTTTCTGCTTGTTTGTGGTGCTTCATCCCTGTCTTTGTCGCCAGTTCTTTCTGTAGCCATGGCCAGGGCATGGTGCCTGGGGCCACCTGCTGCCAGCAGCCCCACTGCTCTTTGTCTTCTTCATCCTCCCAGTGCTGGGGAGCTCCTCTGCTCTCCTGGGGTCCCTCTTTTCCCCATTTACCAACTGCCAGAAGAGAGCACCAATGGTTGTTCCCATTTCCTAACAGAGGCAGAAGGGGAATTTTGGGAGCTGGATGTGGTGATCCAGCAATGTATCAGTGAAAGGGGAAGAAAGAAGCAATTGTTGGCAGTAATTTCAACTCCTCTGGTTTTTCCTTTTTTCAAGCCAAGATAATGTTTTATGTTTTTCTTCTTGAGCTCAGATAAGTTGTTTTGCCAGCATATATTTTGAACAGGGTCCATTGTAAGCAGTGCATTGAAATGCGTCACGAATCTTGAGGCCTCTGGAAGGGCAAAGACCCTTCCCAAAATGACCTTCAGCTCTCAGATGTGAGTTTACTCATGCAACTTTCCCAAAGTAAAATGTGGGTGTGCTCTCTTCATGTTACCTTTTTTAACTCTTTGGCTTTCTTGTCTGAAAGAAGGAAATGAATGTGTCACACTGCCTTCCATATTGAGAAACTCAGAAATACTGGATCCAGTCTTGCAAGGTGGAATACATCAAACTAATTAATTATAGTTTACTCCAACCTCCTGTACACACAGAAGAACTTATTTGTGGCAGCAGTGTAATGAATGGCATGGACTGGTACTCCTTTCAAGTGTCCTACCATACATATGTTTATACATTATGCTTTGGAATATAAATTGCTTTAGAAAAGTGCAAGAACTGGTTTTCCATGGCACAGCGGAGCATGTTTTGGAAATTCAGTAAATAAGTTGTGTTACAATAAATTCTCTGTTGACCTAAGTAAATTGTAAATGCTTTCCTCTTCTCCATATGCCTCTGCATTTTCCAGAGAAATTGTGAAGTTTTGCTGACTAATTAAATGAATGCTCCCTTTCAGATTTTTTCCACGTGTAGCATATTTTATATGACATATGCCATGATATGTGAAGCAAAAGCCAAATAATTTCTAAAGCTGGCCTTCAAACATGTTGCTTTTGTTATTTTTCTGATTGTTACTTTTTCTTTGCACTTATTATTGATATTTTCTGTTGCTTGCCTCTAATTATCTTGCATTAATTTTCCCATTTGCTTTCTAAATTATTTTGCAGCTATTCCTCTCCACTCCCCCAGTATGATTCAAGGTGATAACTCTGTGCTTTCTGTGAATCCTCATTTTCTTTTCTTTTTTTTTTTTTAAACTTTTTTCCCACAGAGTGTGTGTAGATGTTTGTAGTGCATCCTCCCACATCCTCATATCCTCATCCCTTCCATGTATTCAAGTAGAAATGCTCATTAGCCTTTAGCGTTGTGTTTTAGAGATCATACTGTAGTTTCCATTATTAGTGCAACATTAATTTAGGTAAGCATCAGCTACTAATATTTTAGAGAGAAAGTGCATGAAATACTGTTTGGAATTGTTGTTATTGTTCTAAATGATAAATCACTAATTTGAAAACTAAACAAGGAAATAATTCATCAATATGCTGCTGGCAGTGATTATTTTTATATGGGAGCAATATGCATAAAGGCTGACCTCCTACAGGTTGTCTTCACTGAAGGCTGCAGTGGGGTGTAGTCACCAGAGCTGTAAGGGGCTGGTTCCTGCCATGGGGCACAGGCTCATGTAAAGGGTTAATCTACCCTTGCTGTGAGCAGTGTACAGTAACAGTGCTAAGCTCCAGGTTGCCAAGGCTGGACTGACCTTCAAATCTACAGCCTAAACATACCTGCTAACTCAGGGACTTTTTATACATACTTAGTTTTAACTTCTATTGTTTTTTTAAAATTAATTATTAATTTACGTCAATTGATTTAGGTGCCTTGAGATTTTTGACAATTCACACTTACGTGCTTGCATCATTTAAATAGTTTGGATACAGAAGACAGTATCATATCTAAGTTTTGGCATTTTTGCATTAGATGAGAACTCCCTTTTCATTATTAATTCTGAGATGGTTTGACAAGCCAGTAATCATGTACATGATCGGCAGCTCTCCAAAACACTGCTTTGTACCAAGCCATCAGGCCAAGGCCAACCTTGCCAAGCTCCCCAGGAGGCTCCTCCATGGTGCACAGACCAGATGTGCCTCCCTGGAGCTGCTGCAGCATCAGCCCTGAGGGATGCTCCAACCAGGCAGCCCCAGCACATCCATGTAGTCTGAAATGGCCCCATCTCTGCAAACAGAAGCCATGCAAGTTTTGAAAAGGCCACCAAAGAATGAAATGCATCAGATTCCTTTCAGTATTCTTCCTTAGATGACCAAGGGCTGTGGGTCCCTGCTTATATTTTACTTTGATTCATAATAAATTTTAATGGCCTGGCATGAGCTCTCTTCACAGCTAGTCACCACTGGCCTGCCCTTCCACTTGCTCGGTGGCATCTGCCTCCTGCCATCAGCCTCTCACCATCCACCCTATGGAGCCGTGGCAAGGAGAAAAAGCACCATAAACGTGCTGGCAGGCCAATAGTGCTCAGTGAGAGAACCAAAGGTCCAGGCTCTCTAGAGCTGTGTCTCTGCTTGGTACAGCCTTCTCCTGGCAAACAGAAAAGTGTTCGGGTCAAGAATGTTTAAAGATGTCTAGGATCTCGTGATCCATAAATAGGGAGATTATCCTAACTTATAGAGTATATAATTTAAAGATCGAGCATATTGGTTTTGACACAGATCCAATATTTATACAAAGTGCTTAGTTAGCCAAGATCCTGTCCCACTGAAACAATTCCTCTTATGAGGAACTGGGATGCCCTAGTGGCAACATTTGGATTTGTTGGAGTGTACAGTGTGTTTATCTAGGAGAGAAATGTGTAATGTGGGTACAACTTATCTGTATGAGTACTGTGAAGTATCGTGCTTCAATACTGGAAAAGTGTCTGGGGCACAGGAAATGATAAATTGAGTTTAGGGTCATCTCAGAATGATGTTTCACCTCCCCATCTTTACTGGTGGATTTTAATTTGAAGAAAGACAATGTAGCAATTTCTTGATCTGGAATTCAGTGGGACAACGTTTCTGTCCTATTTCATGTAATTACAGCTTGTGTCCCAACTCACCTTTCTCCTGTAGACCACTAAATGGCAAATTTGGATTGCGCTCCTGCTTTTGTGCAGATTTTGCCTGCCCACATTGGCCCGATTTCTGAATGCAGCTTATTTGCAACCTGGCCAGTGCACCTCAGCTGCAACTTTTGATAGCCTACTGGTCTCAAAAGTAAATGTAACAGTCTGGTACAAATTTCCAATTGTACTTAAGAGTATTTGGGGACTTTTTTTAAAGAAATTTCACAACCCCTTGCATTATTGTCTTATACCCTTAGTTCAGTTTACTGTAAGGAACCAGGAAATTGAATGGATTCACTTGCTAGTCATGTGAAGATTTAGTTCTTAAGAGCTGGAAGTTTTGGCAACAGCCTTGAAAATAGTGAAAACATGTGACAGCTGTGTCAGCTATGTCAACATCCATGTATCATATAGAAGGAGCAAACAAAAACTGTATTGGTTTCAAGACTGAGTTGGTAACTCGTATCCCTCTTGATACCAGCCTGTTATTGCATCTTCTACCTAAAGCTATTCTAATATTAATTGTTAATATTAATTAGTCCCTTGCTAATAAAAAGGATCTTTTAAAAAAATACATCACTTGCCACTTAAACTTACAATACACTTTCTTACCTATCTATTGTTAAATGGAAAATTATGCATTGGAATGACCCTAGCAAACAGCAGTTTTCTTTAATGTCTTTTTGCTAATGAATAGCATCTTCAAAGAGAAGTAATGGCATGATTTCCTCTAGGGAGCCAACAGCCTAAAGAAAGTTATGTACTTGATAGTCATCACTCATTTTACCCCTTAACAGCCTGGACTGACTGTCACCGATGGTGACAGCACTTGCTCTGCCAGCCATCAGGAGTGTTTGCAAATGAGACTGTGAGGACATTTTAAAGACTCAGATCCCCAAAATAATAAGCATTTTTGATATTCCTTTTTCTACACTGTTGGGTTCCTTTCTGCATGTGAGGTTAATTACTCTCATTTGTGGACAGTAGACATAACAGTAACAAGAGGGATGTTTTAAAATTCTAACAAACCACTACTAATACACTACTTGTGTACGGTTTTAAACCAAATTGCTCAGTAGCACCTGGTCATTTCACCATGATGTTGCTAGACCTTTAGCAATTCCTGCTTTTCATAACCAATAGTTAACATGTAAGTATAAGTTTTAAAAGAATCTTCATGTTCTTTTTAGATTAGCTGGGATCGGGAAGATGTTTCTAGTAATGTTTTAAAGTCTGTGGTAGTTGACTTTTTACTGATCCTTCTGCTTATTTTGTGACTGTTTTCATTGACGTGTTTCCTTTTTCCTGCAGTTTTCTGGTTAGTTTTATGGTTGATGCACGTGGGGGTTCAATGAGGGGTAGCCGCCACCATGGAATGAGAATAATCATCCCACCACGCAAGTGCACGGCACCGACCCGCATCACCTGCCGCTTGGTGAAGAGGCACAAACTGGCCAGTCCACCACCCATGGTTGAAGGAGAAGGCTTAGCAAGTCGACTTGTAGAAATGGGGCCTGCAGGGGCACAATTTTTAGGGTGAGTTGTTCTATGAGCTTAATTGTTTACACTCATATTGCATCTTTTGTTTCCTTTATCCTGTGGATCTAAGTTAGTTAAAACATTGACTCTACCTCATCTGAGCACGTAACACAGGCTGCGTAACTTAAAACATTAAAAAAATGCCAACCTGCCATTCCTTCCAGAAAGTACCCTTGTATTTTAAGGGGAGTTTTGCCTCTGTGGTGACTGCAGGATGGAGATGAAGGTAAGGAAGTCCATGAAAAGGCCAGGTCCTCCCCCATCTCCTCATGCAACCTGCCTTAGAAGTCAGAAGGAATCACACACCTATGACAGAACAGGTTTTCACCCCCCTTGCCTGTAGAGTATTTAGAGAAACAACACTGTCACACAGAAGTGTCCTAAAGACACCCACAAGAACCCAGATATTGAGCTGTGTTGGCAGCGTGTGCACGGCTCCCTCTGGAGTTGCTGGGAGCTGCCTGTCTCCGTCTTGTTGAGAAAAGCCACTTGGAGTGAGGGCGGAGCACTTACTGTAGAGTAGTAGTGCAAATACTAGGAACTGACGTTTTTAAAAGCTGAAAATAGGGCAAACAATCCACTATGATGTGGCCTTTTTTTTCCTAATTATAAATTTTGTTCATTACCATGAGTGGCACCCTGGTGTAAACTGCTGGTTCTGTCGGGAATGACAGCTTGTTCCTAATTTCCCCTTCTCGTTTCTCTTCCTGCTGCATGGATGTTATTCAGTAAACTGCATCTTCCTAAATCTCCTCCCCCTCTAAATGAGGGTGAGAGCATGGTTAGCCGAATCCTGCAGCTTGGTCCACAAGGAACAAAATTTATTGGGTAGGATATGTACGGAAAAGATACAGAATGTCTACAGTTTTTCTTTTGTTTCCAATTTTTTGTTATTCCCATTTTTATTTTTTTAAGTTCTCCAAAGCTTTCAGTTGATTTATGTCACTGAAAGAAAATCATAGTGGCTTGATTTAATATAGCTCTGCTACTACCTTGTGCTTATAGGCATGTAAAATTCACTGCCAGCATTCTGCTTTCATAACTTCTGTGCTTTTGTAATTTTTTAAATTTGAAGTGTTTCTACTGCATTAAATACATTTTAATATACAGTGACAGTCCTTTAAGTTCAACCCTGTGGTAGAGAAGGTATTTACAGGCCTTGAGTGAGTCTGTTTTGGGAAGAGCATTTGTAAAATGTTATCACATAAAGTCTTATTATTTATGAAAGATTATTTAGAAAAAAATGTTATTCAGTGAATGAATTCATTCAGCAAGATTGGAGAAATATTAATCTTTTCAACCTGCAAGAGGACACTCATTAGAGTAAATTTATAAAGCGAAATATGCAACCCAAAGGAACTGCAGTGTATAGTCTAAATATGTAAGAATGTTTCCATATGTTTTTGACTGTTGTTTTCAAACCATATTGTGAAATTTATTGCATTAAGTTTTCAAAATATTGCTGAATGTTTGGTGTTCCAAACCTGTTCAATACCTTCTCACTGAGTATTCTCGTTAAATGTCATGCACAGAATTGTGTGGTTTCTAAATATTTACAGAGACAGTATCTGAAATATTAGCCTGCAAAGATTGTACTACAGTGGTAGTTTTCAGTTTATACTCTTTTTGAAATAGAGAGTAAATATCTTAAGCAATGTATTTGAATTTTTGGTATTTACTTGCTGTGCACAATGGGAGACAGCAGCTACATTCCTATTTTTTGTTACGGGACTTGAGATTAGACTAATAGAGTGTTTCTAAAATCATCTAAAAATGTGTATTAATTAAATTCCTTTTGTATTTTCATGGGGGGGAAAAAAAGACCAACTCTTCTCCCTTGGTATTTAATGTGAAAACTGGACTTCCAGCTAGTTTGTTATCTGTCATGATGCTCAAGTAATCAATTGGTTAATGCCCCCAAGACCTTGCAGGTGCACAGTACCACAGAAATGCTGCATACTTCTCTCATCATGCGATGCTGCTTTTAACACTGATTACAAAGCAGTTAAATCCTTTACAACCTCTGTAGGAAAATAATGATACTGTCTATTTAAATGTCTTAAAGCTGCATAATCCATAAATGTTCACTTACTGTGTGATTTCAGTCAGTTTGTCTTAGCATACTATAAAATGCATATCCTGCCTGTGAAGTGTTTGGCAAAAGTGTCTGTTTTGTTGAGGAATGGCACATGAAGTGAATGGTGGTTTCTGTTGGTTGTTCATAAAAACTGTTCAGTAATGCACTTGCAGTCCTCTGTTGAAGGTACATTGTCTGGTAACATAGGTGTATTATTAACCACCTTCTCATTCCCTTTCCTTCTCCCTAAAGTGTTCGGCAGTAACTAATATAAATGTGGTTGTGATGTTGTTTAACCCAGAGAAATCTCTTCTAAAAGGATCTAAAGATTCCCCAGTGATGTTTCCTGTGCAGAGGTTGCAGCTGTGATGCTGGGCATGAGAACCAGAAAGTGAACCTAAGGAGAAACAGTCTCTTGTATTTCACAGGAGCTGCATCAACAGAGAGCCAGGGAGAGCTATAAAAAGTTTGGGACTTAGTTTGAAGTTTGAAATCTACACATGTGCATGGTTCCTGCTACAGTCAATGGCTGTTGCATGCGTTTGGATAGCCAGACTGTTTCTGAACTGACTTTGTCCCTTCAAACTCCCTGAGCCAAATCCGAATTTTGACTATGCGAATGCCTATTTAAAGTCGGCAGTGCTGCGTGTGTGGGAGGGCAGGTTGGATCACCTCCATCCTGGGATAAATGAAGCAAAAGTTGTCACTATTTCTTTCATGTAACAGATCAGAAGATTTACACTAAAAATGAGCTATATATTAATATTTTCAAGTTATCTATTAATTATAGTTTAAATGATAAGGGATTGTGCAGCTTTGGCAATTTTAAAAACGTTTTTACCATAACAGTGTTAACTATTTACAAAGACTATAGTTTTCTCAAGGTCTTAAGACCCATAGGAAATTAAGGGCAGTGAGGAAATATAGGGTTAAAAATAACATAATTCCTTTTTCTCTAGCCCTGTTATAGTGGAAATCCCTCATTTCGGATCAATGCGAGGAAAGGAAAGAGAACTAATCGTACTTCGAAGTGAAAATGGTGAAACATGGAAGGAGCACCAGTATGACAGCAAACATGAAGACTTAACTGAAATACTCAATGGCATGGATGAAGGTAAATATTTTCTCAAAGCTTCAGCAAGCCTTACCTTTGTGCAGGCTTGCTAACATGAGCTGACTAAAGCAACCTAAAGTAAAACAGTGCAGGGGATATCTGACTTTGGGGAATACAATGTGTGTTCTGTATTAAACTAATGGAAAGAGTGTAAAGAGAAATTGTTCCACAATGGCCTGGAGACATCCTGAAATGAATAGTAAGTGTTGGTCTGAAATCTTGCCAAGTTTAAGCAAAGTTGCATAGTTGCTTTACAGCGTGAATTTGAGAATAACACCCAGCTGGAGGTAAGTGTGCCTCAGCTGCTCAGGCAGGGCCATGGGAAGGTCATTCCAAACCAATGATGAAGTGTAAATATCAGCTATATTAGGCTTTCCCACAGATACAGACCTCAGCCCATAAGAGCATTCTTCTTTGAAATGGTACTGTTAGAGATGGCCTCCCACAAATACACAACCTGCCCTCCTGATGCCCATCTGGGAAGTCTGGATCCCTTGTTTTGCTTGGACATTGCTTTTTATGTGAGAGTCTCACAAGATGAGAGGACCCAGCTGTACACAATCCATCAGAAGATGCTGTGACAGATGGTCCCTGAAGACACATCATGGGCAAAGCCAGGCTGGGGCTGCAGTGATTCTTTTGGCACCACTGCTTTCTTTTCCTAGCAAGTATTTTAAAATACTTGTCCTGATAAAGTGTTGCTTGAGCGCTCTGCATCTCAGTGTGAATGAAATAGCTTATGGTTTGAACTTTGGTTTTCTGTAAGGGTTTATCCACAGGATTTTTTCTGGATAACCTCCTACAGAAAGTCACTGTGTAGTGGGGTACAAGCTGCAGGGAAGTTCTTTCATTATCAGCAAAAGTGTGTGAAGGAAATGATCGGGCTGTGGATGGCAGCTATGGGAGGAATCTGTGAGGAGGCTCTGCCTTTGATCTTGTCCTCTCCCTGTTTGAAGAGGGCAGCCTCAGCTGAAGGCATACCTTGAGAATGTGGGGAGTAGTACTGTTGAGGGTCTCCCTGGGCATGTGAAATTTAGCATTTGTACTGATTTTCTGGTCATCTGGAAATGGGAACAGCAGGATAGGCTTGTGTAGTATTTTCACTTGGAAGTACTTGAACTGAACCTGAACTTGTAAAAACACAGAGCAATGATCTGCTTATTACATGATGATCTATCATACCTATTTATTTCAAAATAAATATAATAAAAACAACCAAACAGGAGGGCAGACACACTGCAAATGTTTTGTCAGTGAGTTTGGAAAATTAAATAAACCTCATCACAGAAGGGTACCTAAAAGCAGTGGAACAGGAGAAAGAGTGAGCGTGGCCCAGGATAGTATGGCTTGGGGAATTACAATTGCTTCAGGACCAAATGCAGTAGCTTCAGCCTTTCAGAAAGAAAAATCTAGCCGCTGCCCCTCCTTCTCTGCGCACTGGCATGGGGTTGAAGGGATGATTTGGTATTTGGGCGAAGTAGTGCTGCCTTGTCAGTGGTGAGATGGTTAGCACTGATTAGCAGTTCGCTTATTTGCTTTTCAAACTGAGTTTGATTTGATTTTGGGACAGGATATCTGGGCACAAAAATACTGTTCTAAAGTGCTCCAACTCGCATTGCCTATGAAAGAGCTCCAAAGGTGCCATATGGATAAACTGACATTTTAGAGAAAAGACCTCAATAAATAAAAACACTTTGAGAGGGGTAGGCATTAAGTTCTCAGTACTTAGAGCCTAAAATAACAAGCTTCACAATTTAGAGCCGCAATACAACTTTCTGATCTATTGAGGGTTTCAGGTGGCTCTTTCTGTCTAGGGAACTGCTGTTTGAGGTTAGTGGCTGTACATGCAGCCAATGAATCACAGAAGGTATGATGGACATTATTCCCTTAGAGTGAAAATATTTGACACCTTAAAAGCCAAACCTCAGGAATGGCTTTTACAAATCCAGGCAATCATTTCTGAGAGGAAAAGAAGAAAAAGTACTACAGACACACCCATTGTGTTGATTATTTGTTCAGTTCATTTAGCTTAATCCTTCTCTAACTAGGAAAATAAAAGAAAAAACCCACCCTGCATTAAAACAGTACAAGGGTTTTGACAAAATTCCACTCCAGTTAAATGACACCTTTTCAGTGTAAAAGGTCTTCCAAGTGATGAAAAAAACAAACACAAATTTGTAGAATTAGATGAGTTCATTTTTTTCATCCAAACTTTCACTGGTTTGTGACAAAATACCACGGTTAGACTTGGCTCTGGAGAAGTATCTTGCATCTTGGAAGCCACAAATGTGGAAGAAGTTTTATTCCAGGTATGAACTCTGGAGGCAGAAACAGTATTTAATTTAAATAAAAAGCAGCCACATAGTCATTTAGGGAAGTTTAGTGTGTCTGCAAGAAAATTCATCTGCATAATCATCTCTAAGTGCCGTAAAGTGCTGCAGGAGTGCCTGTTTTCTGTTAGAAGCAGCTGGTCTATTCTATGCTAGAGCTGCTGTGATCACCAGTTCTTTCCTACCTGTGTAGTGAAGGAGGGCAGTCAGGCTTTTATTCACAGCTCCTTAATATGCCAAGTTTTTAAGATGCAGTTTTCTTCTCTGTTTTGTTGTTCCTGTTTTGCTCTTCTACTTAGCTAGCAGGGATGAGAGTAAGGACATCTTGGCTCCCCCTCCATGAGGACTGCTGAAAACCTTCTGTTCTGTACTGGAAGCAGCACCATCTGCTGGAAAACCTTGTCTTAGACCCAAAATAATCCAGAGCAGGAGGCACCGCTTCAGGGCTAATACAGGATTAAATAATAGCAGAACTTTTGAGTTATTACCATGAAAGAACAATGAATCATGATGTAAAGAGTCAGTTTTTATTTGGTGCAATCAGATTTCTACTTAAATAGGTTTCATTTTAAAGATGGTGCTCTACTTAGGCAAATACAGGGCTGAGGGAATACAGGGAACTTGACCTTTTTGGGAATAGGAGGAGTGTGGCTCCAAACACAAGGGTAGCAATTCACAGCTCTCAGCCATATTACATTTATTTATACTTGAATCAAGTAAAATGTATGTATTTTTTGAATTTACTATTTTTAGGAAGAAGCTCTCTGTCTTGTAATTGATAGAGAGGGTACATTTTCAGGCAGGCTCCTTTTAGGTATAACTTGTGTTTGCTTTTTACATTCCTGCACCCTTTAGAGGTACCTGTAGACAAATTGTGGGCACAAATGCATGCACTGAGGTAGCTAATCTTTTGACAGTCATTTGCAAACCAGTGAGTGAGCCAAGAAATGCAAATATTTGTGGCTACAGTATGCTTACAGCTGCACAGTGTGGTTTCAGATGGGAAGCAGGAGTTTTTACATAACTACTTCTTTGAATCTAGAGATCAAACCAGAGCATGACCTTGTTTATACTTGGAGTTTAAAATACTACCATAAATCACTCAGCAGTGATGTTGCCACATTTCCAAGAAAAGTTTTTTAACATATTGCTGTTAAGCTTTGTGTTGTGAGTGGCAAGATAAGAGACTGCACAAAAATAGGCATAAAGGACATTGCCTTATTGGAAGATGAAACATCCTTGTGGCACTGGTAGTGGGTAGTTATGTATGTGAAATGCTGAAGCTGGGAGGGTGGGTCTAGTTACCAGCATTTTTAAGACAAGTCTTACTGTCCTTAGCTTCTCCTTCCCACTTGCCATGTGCTCTTTCTGCCTCCGTCCATCTCCCATATGCACACGCTGCCTCCTGTGTGCCACACTTTCAGTGCAATACTTTCCTAAGCGGCACAGCTCTGTATGGGGAAAACTGGTATCCTGTGCTCATCCCACTTGCAGTCTGTGCCCGGTGACAAGGTCAGCCCTGCTTTAACCAGTACTGTGAGAGGGTTGCAGAACTTGGAGAGCTTCTGTTCAGTCTGTGAAGTACAGGTGAGATGTGCTTTTTCAGTGCTAGAAAAATGCTTTTAAGGCCCTGGCAAGGGAAATCAGGTACCACATCATGCAGAGGCACCTTAAAGCTCTGGGACTTCTCTTACTCCCTTTATAGTCAGAAGACACTTTGGTCTGTTTTTAACTTATATGAAAGTAAAAAAAGAAAGGTATTAGACACAGGATGAACTTAATCCACAACTGCCCTTCACCTAAGAGAACTGGTGGGATTGCTTTCCTTGACCTGAGACACCCTGTGTGAGGTCCCTCTCTGACCTTGGAGGACGTGGCTGGGTTTCTCTTTTCCTGTCCAGGAATCTGAATGTAACGCTCATGGGGCAGCATGGACTAGAGGGTGGGGAGGTGTGGTATTCTTTTCCTCCCTCCTGCCCTTCTCTCCATTTCATCTCTTGTCCATCCCTCCCACCAAACCATTATAGGGTAAGTGCACCATACACATGGATGGCAGGAGAAGACATATGTGTACAGAGTATTCACAATACCTTTTTCTTGCCTTGCTGAAACTTAATGGCCATAGGTGTTCTTTGGGCTGTTAGCACAAATGTGGGAGAGAGTGGCATTGGGACATTCTTCCCAATTCTGCCACTAACATTTTTGCTTTACCTCTCCCTTGCTTTGCCATCTCTATCTGTAGGATGGAGTGTGTGGCATCCTTCTGTGTGGCTGAGGCCCACTCCCCACCAAAACCCAGCAATGCTTTCAGGTTTTTAACTGAAAAGCTCTGCATAGGAATGAAGTGTCAGCAGCTAAGGAAAACATTAATGATGATAGCTCTTTCTGTAAAATGCATGAGGTGTGTTCCCGAAACATGACCTCTCCCAGGACTAGTTTTCCCTGTTTCATTAGTTCTGTCATGCTAACACTGCATTTCTCAGGGCAGTCAGAGGTGGTTTGATTGCTCATCACCTTTTTTTTTTCCTGTTAGAGGGCAGCTTCATATAGAACCTTACACATGTATTATCCAAACATAACCTCCCTGTATATAGTCTAGTTCCCCTCCATGCCCAGCTGTTGCTCTGCCACTCTAATCTTCACATTGTCTTCCTCCTCTAAAGGACAGTGCCTGCCAGGCTCAAAGGACTTTGAAATGTTCTTATATAAACCACTAATTTTCTGCTTCAGGAGAATTTTAATTATCCTTCATCTCTGTGAGCATTTTTACAGTGGGTTTAGGCTCTAACAACAAATGGGAGATGATTAGGATGTCGCAGTCAAGATTATACCTGCCTGGAGTTTAAGAATCCAGTTTGTCTCCTGCGCAAGCCGTTGCTTCCAGAGGCTGCAAGGCAGAATGCCTAATTCATTAGAGGGCTTCAGATATCTATCTCTGAGTCAAATTAAATGGAAGCTGACATAATGATAAGAAATTATCATCTTCTGTTAAGTACATGTGATCCACAGCAACACTGTGTGATTAATCCAAGCTACCTGCTGAATGTTTTAAAATGGAAAACTGACATTTTACCAAATTTATGTTTTAGTTCTTTTGGAACTGTAATTGAGCTTAAATGTTCAGAAGAAGAAAATGTCTCAGTCACATAAAGTGTTTTCCAAGTGTCTTTTGTCATGGTATTATTTCTGGTCTTCCTGCTTTCTCTTGCTGCATCTGATAGAAATGTCATCTTTTGAGGAAAAAACTTTCTGTAGTGGTGCCCTTTGTAAAGAGGAAAATAAGAGTGGAAATGTGTGGAGTGCTGAAATGAAACTCAATTGCAATAGATAAAAAGGCTGAGTGCAAGAAAATTACAGGAGAAATGCATGGCAGTTGTGTAATTATTTCCATTTGTGAATAGTGTTTATATCACAGGAGTTTCACCAATGCATTTGGGTTTTCACCAGTGCAAATACACACACACACACACACACACACACACATAGTTGCATAAGTAGTTGTATTTTTTGACCCAGAGTTTTTCCCAGTGCATATGTCTGTGTCATGTACTTTATTAATATGGGCAGATACTCTATGCACCTTTCTGAGCCCTGGTGACCCAACCAACTGGGAATGTGGCTGAGAGCACTAGTTGTTGATGACCTAATTCTTGTTTCATTTGTGTCTGAGGGATGCATTAAGTCTCTCTAGGAACTGAGGGGCACATGGCAGTTATTTTGGGGCACATAACCCATGGCTTAAAGTCTGATGTGGGAAGGAGGAAAGCTTGCTATGATTTCATTGGCAGTGTTGGGATCCAGAGCTCTGTCACTTCCACAGTTCAGTGAAGAGCTCAGTGTCTCTGATTATATGGATTATAATGGATGTCAGGATTATATGGCTGTCAGTCTGGGAAATAACTCTCAAGTGCCTTAGCTGGACAAACTTGGAAGTGCACACCTAATATGAAGTGAAAGAGTTCATGAACTGAGTGATTTTCTGATTTTCATATGAGGGAGGATGTTGGGAATAAATGTCTTAAAGTTGTGCACTTATGAGCTTCCAGAGAGAGATGAGAGAAGGAAGAAGCTTGACCAACTCCTTCAGCACTCCTTGGTCATCTAAGCTGTATGACAAACTTGCTATCCTTTGGCGGCTGCTGCTGCAAGACTCATACTTGAGTATTCAGGTGTCCTGGCAGATCTGTGTGTCTGGTGCTGTTTACCTTCATTGCCAAGATTTGGACAAAAGTTCACAGAATAAATCAAAGCTTGATAATTCATAGTGCTGAATGGCTTTGGGTTTTTTTTCTCCTATAATAAATAAATAAAAATAAACTACCCCAACCTTCTTAAGCATTTTAAGCCTTATTCCAAACCTCACTCACAGATGTGTGCGGGATGGACTTGGGCAGGTAGTTCCTGACTGTTTTCCTTGTCTTCTCCCACCAGAGCTAGACAGTGTGGAGGAGCTGGAGAAGAAGCGCATCTGCAGGATCGTCACAAAGGATTTCCCCCAGTACTTTGCAGTGGTTTCACGAATCAAGCAGGAGAGTAACCAAATTGGCCCGGAGGGCGGGGTGCTGAGCAGCACGACAGTGCCACGTGTCCAGGCATCCTTCCCCGAGGGTGCTCTGACCAAAAGAATCCGTGTGGGGCTCCAGGTAAAGTAAAGATTCCCTAGTGTCCATACCTGCAGCATCTGTAAGTGCACTGTTGGTCTGTATGCACAAGGCCTGCAGCTCCTTGGTAGTGGGTTGTGACAGTTTTTGGATCTAATTCACACCTGAGCTCTGAATTGGCATGTGGCTGCCTGGGCAGGCTCTCTGCCTCTCTGTCCCCCAGGTGCAGGTGGTGCACAGTCCTCCTTGCTGTGGCAAAAGCTCAGCTCTCCTTTTATGATCTTTATCATCATCTTAGCACACAAAGAATGGAGAGCAGCCTTGGTGATATTGTCTGCTATCTCCTGTTGGCTGCCAGCAGCTCTGAGCTACACAGCCACTGTACAGTCCCAGTCTCCTGTGAATGTTGTCACTGGGCTGCCCTTGGCCATAGGAATGTGTTTGGTAAGGATTTCATGCAGCTGTTTGCCAGCTGTTACTGGGTCAAATACCTCCCATATACATCAGCTGTATCTCAGGACATTCACCATTGATGTTTCTAGTGGAGGATAACATCTGAGAAGAACAAATAGCCTTAAACTATCCTTAACCAAACTGCACAGAAAGTGGGGAAATATTCCGTAAGAATAGGAGGCATCTTTTCCGTTGAGTTCTGTTAATTGTTGCTTAAACCTAATAACCTGACAGGTTTGATGGATTCATGAAGTAGAGATGCTGGTTGGATTTCACTGCTTGGAATTCACGCTGAAACATTTCTGTTAATGGTATTTCATATCTAAAGATGATTAGTTTTGAGAAAATGGAAGTTCTACTCTTGTGGTTATACAGTTGTCTTCCCAGAGCTCTGTAGTGTGAAGGAAGCATGACATCTCCATGTGCAGGATTGTGACTGCTGAGATTGCAGTGTACCTGCATATGCTCTGCATACCAGTACATTGTGCAGTTCAAATAACAGCAAGTCATGGGTCAGACTGATTGAAACAGACTTGAAAGTTAAATTAAAAAAAGAATTAAAAAAAAAAGGCAAAAAGATGCAAAAGCCCATTTCCATGTCTGTCACTTTTGAGTGTAGAAAATGTGAAATTTACTTCTGTAGGTTAATGCATTCTTTATGAATTTGACCCAAACAAGTATTTCTTTTCTAATAATCAAGAGTGGAAAACCACAGGAAGTGCTGAGTACAGAGGTAAGTCAGAGTGGAGTGTTCCTTGAGCACGAATTTGTGTTTGTCGGAGATGTAAGAATTGTTCATCATCTTCAGGAGACAGTGTCTAGTCCTCACTTCTCAAGTGCATAATAGGCTTCTATTTGTGTTTTGAAATTGTAGTTAATGTTGCTTATCATTGTAAATTAAAAACAAAACCAAATATGCTCTGAAAAGCTCTCAGCAAATACTGGAGGGAACCTTCTGAGTTTTATAGTTTGGCTCTACAAGTTAGCTATTCAGAAATCAAAAGCGAGTTTTTGAAAAAAATACTAATCATGAATTGTACTAATAATCACTCTTGAGAGTTTAGGAGAAGGCTCCATGGGGAAAGATAAATAAGCAAATAAAATTTAAACGGAAAATATAAGGAAAATAGAATTATATTTTAGAAAATATTTCTGCATGCCTAAACTAATTTGTAGCTCTAGTTTAAGTATGTTCCCTATGTTGCAGGCTCAACCGGTTCCAGAAGAGATTGTCAAAAAAATCCTTGGAAACAAAGCAACTTTCAGTCCCATTGTCACTGTGGAGCCAAGAAGAAGAAAATTTCATAAGCCAATAACCATGACAATTCCTGTGCCGCCTCCATCAGGAGAAGGTGTAACCAATGGGTACAAAGGAGACACAACACCCAGCCTTCGACTTTTATGTAGCATTACAGGTTAGAGGAAATCATGCTCTTTGCAAAGGTTTCTGTGAAAGCAACATCTCTGCACTTACTCTCACAACTTGTGCTTTCCAGTAAGGGAGCACTGGTGGGGTGGACCGGTGGAGTTCAGATCAGTTCTCCTGAGCAAAGCCAGCTGAGGTCATTTCAAAAGCTCTTACTGATTCCCTTAGCTTTGTATCTGATCTCACACCATTGTAAAAGAACTGTCCCGATAGATATGAAATGCTATTTTATATTTAGCCAGTATGATGAATTTCGTTCTTGGCTATTAAATATGGTTGTCAGTAAAAGTAGTTTGCAGGAATAATTCTGCCCTAGCTGATGTAAAGGGCGGAGGTTGCTGTTGACTTGTTTGTTCTTTGCTTACATCAGCATCATATTTTGGTGTGTAACACGTGGTGCCATATATAACATGTAGCTCAGCTGTTGGAGAGCACTAACGTCTAGCTTCTCTTTTTATGTGAGAAGATATAGATAGATATTCTCATGTGGTCTGTGTGTGCCTAGTGTTTGAAAGAAAATCTCCATGGTTTGTATTTGCATAGGAGGCACTTCACCTGCGCAGTGGGAGGACATCACGGGCACCACTCCACTGACGTTTTCAAATGACTGTGTCTCCTTCACCACCAATGTTTCAGCCAGGTATAGTAACAGAGCTTGCCAAATGCATTTCAGGAGTGGCTTCCCTTAATTAGCCACGTGCACAGTTGTGGGGTTGTGTTTTGGCTTTCTGTAAGTCTTTTGCAAGACTGATGAAGCGGTAATGGACCAGATGCTGCTTTGTCACTGCATATCAGCGTCCCACACATCCAGGACTGTAAATGAAGCTTCGCCCTGGCCTTTTCTGCTGTGGTGATGTCACCTGGCAGTCACACATACTGTTTCACACATGCTGTTTCTTTGAAGGTTGCCATGCCACACAGAGCTTTGTCTTTCTGCAAATAGAAACAGAAAGGGAATGCTCATGCCATTAAAAAAATTGGGGGGATTAATAAATCCTAGTGGAGAAAATTCATGATATAGCAGGTAGAGAGTTAATAATTCAGTAATAATATTTGCAGCTATAAAAACCTTTAGAAAGAGAGAATTGGTGGAAGAACCAAATAGATCAAGGCTGAAATATTGTGGAAAAGACTGATACAAAATATAAATTATTTGTAACTGGTATCACATCTGTCTTCAACTTCTTGATCATAAGATGAGAAAATAACAATTTAACACCTGTCTGTGGAAAACTTCACCATGGACATATTTGGTTCAAACTAAATGGGAGACATGATTTGGCAGTATGTATGTATTATAAAGGAGTTCGTTTTAGCAAATCAAATGTACAGTGAAGCATCCGCACATTGCAATATACATAGTGTATGGTCACAAGAAATACAATTTTCTTGCTCTGGCTTCAAATGAGCCTTAAAATAGACAGTTTTATGAGATACAAGTGTGAAAAGGGTCAAATAAGTATGCCAAAATTTCACTGCCAAGTATTTGCATTTTTGGATGATTAAAGCTGCACTGAAGGTAGAAGGAAAAATCACAGCTTTGGGAAGTCTGCAAGGACAATACACATAAAAAATGACCAAGAATACGGGACATGGTTTCTCTTTAAAGGCTTAAGCAATGTTTGAGCAATACAGAAAGTTGGTTTAATGGTTTGCTTTTTCCCCACTCAGATTTTGGCTTGCAGACTGCCATCAAGTATTAGAGACTGTTGGGCTGGCAACACAGCTTTACAGAGAATTAATATGTGTTCCTTATATGGCAAAGTTTGTGATATTTGCCAAAATGAATGACCCTGTGGAATCCAATTTGCGTTGCTTCTGCATGACTGATGACAAAGTGGACAAAACTTTGGAGCAACAAGAGAACTTTGAAGAAGTTGCAAGAAGCAAAGATATTGAGGTACATTTCTTGCAGCTGGCTTCCTCCTTGTAGGTGTTTTCCAAGTAGCAGCAGGTCCTGCAAAAACCACTATAAGCCCTGTTAAATAAAGATTCACAGCAAGGCTGTGTCAAAACACTTCTCAAAAGGAGTACAAACAAGGGCAAGATGGGAGGAGGCGCGTGAGGACCTGTCTCCAAATGTCTCCCCAGTGCAGTTTGCAGTGGATTTTGCGCTCACTGCAGTCAAGTAAATCTGGCTGGGCTTTGCAGACACTGGCCTGGAATTCCTTCTCATTGGCCCCATAGACACACAGTCATGAGTAGGGCTTGTTTGTGGTGAATATGTAGTCAACAACTCATTTTTTCTTAAAGAAATCTACACATTCTTACTCCAGAAAAGCCAGTCATGTAGCTCATGGTTTCCCAAGCTGTGTGCACTTGTAATACCTTGCCATAATGCACAGTGATCTTCTGGCTTGTTGAATTTAATCTGAGTGGGGACTTGTGGAACTGTGTTAGGGGAAATCATGATATAATTCTGTGCATGGATCTACTATGAAAAGAGGTTTTATTGACTTTTATTTCTTGCTTTGATAGGTTCTGGAAGGAAAACCTATTTACGTTGATTGCTATGGAAATCTGGCCCCTTTGACTAAAGGAGGACAGCAGCTTGTTTTTAATTTTTATGCTTTCAAAGAAAATAGACTGCCATTCTCTATCAAGGTAAAAGTAAAACAAAACAAATGATTCTGCTGATTTCCTCCCTCCTGCCTTTCCCTCCCTTTTCTTCAGCCCTGTAGGACTAACTTGCCCCAAGGATGTAAGTGTAATTGTTTAATACATAAATAACAGGGAGGGGAGACTTTGCTTGAAAACACAAAAGGGCTGCTGGCAGATCTGGAAGCAGAATACCCATGATATGGATTCACAGCCTTTTATTAAACCATATCTCAAATTAGACCTCCAGCATATTACCAGTATATCACAATTTCCCAAGGATTAAACAAAGGAGTTGCATTTAGTAACATACAGAACAGCCTTCAAAAAGTGGGTGCAGACTGTTCATCTCTAAATTGCCAGGAATGGACACTCACTTCCCTTAGCCTTATCATAACTGCTGTGCTGAAGAAGTTTTTAAGCATTTTGGTAAGCAAAAGTGAAAAACATGGCAGAAAAAAATGAAGGTGAGCAGAAAATGTCTGTCATTAATAAGCCAGTATGAAACTAATTGGTTGGACTCACTCAACATCCTGTCTTGCGTGGATTTGCCATCAGAGAGCTTCAGGCTGGTCTAATTCTTTCATGGTGACACGTTTTCTTCTTCAGCACCTCAGGCTAAGCTCCAGCTCAGTATTACTGGTCTTTACACACTTGAGAGCTTCTTGTGGAAAGAAACTGAGAAACTCTCCAAAAACCTCCTCTAGGAATCTGAATTTCTACATATTACTATACTGTATTAAAATTTCTTTTCTAGGTAAGAGACACCAGCCAGGAACCCTGTGGTCGATTATCATTTTTGAAAGAACCAAAGACTACAAAAGGACTGCCACAAACAGCTGTTTGCAACTTGAATATCACTCTGCCAGCACACAAAAAGGTATTTTTTTGGGAAAAGTAAATATTTTCCTTATGGTTGGGTTGAATTTATTTCTGTTCCTTTAGTTTTTTTTTCTTTTTTTTATTTTTTTTTTCCTGCTAGTGATAAAGAAACCCTGTGAGTTGTCAGTAATGAGAATGCTTTGGAATATGATAAAGGCTTTTGAAATTTCTGTTTTATTGGTTTCTTGTATGTAGAACGCTTTTAAAGTCTCTTGTTACTGTGGTGTCAAGTTCCTGTAATTTTTACAATTCTGTTTACAGCTCATGCTTCAGCCTGCAAGTCATAGATTTATGCTTTCAGTAATGTCACGTGTTTATTTGCATTGGATGTAAGATTTTTTTTTTTCTTTTGTGTTGACATTTTGGATTTGCTTTGCCTTATAAATCAGCTTGCATTTTGTGCTCCCAATTTGGTCCTTTTCATATCCTGATATTCTTTTCCCTGCTGTCCATTATAATATTCCTTGTCTCTGCAATGCATCTTGGGACCAAAAGGAAACAGAGTCAGATCAAGATGATGAGGTAATATAAACACTGTCTTCTGTTTTTATTTCCTTCAGATTTAGTGAAGAAAAGTAATATGTTATAGAAAAAAAAACCCAGAAAACTATTTTTAACTATGGCATTGAAATGATACCTACAGAATAACTGTACTCTCAACATCTGATATTCTGTTGCAAAACAGTATAAATGCACAAATGTGGAAAAAATATAATTATGTGTTATGAAACTAAACCAAGCATTGAATAATAGCAGTCTAAAATTTAACTAATTTTCTTCTGAAAAAAAGATCTAATTGTAAGTATCAGACCAAGTCCATTTTTGGCAAAATCAAGAAGAGTTTAGTGGATAAGATTTTCCCTCTTGAAATAACACTGACAATGCTTTGACTTGTATTTCTGAGAAGGAAAAATGTATTGCTGAGGCCATGATAGTGGCCTGTAATATTTTACCTCTGTAAATAAACCAGATTCTTTCAAAAACGCAAAGCAGCCAGGAAAACTCTCTAAATATTGTGCTCAAATCTACATGCAAATAAACCTCAAATATTTGCAGCTTAAAAATCAGCTGTTTGATTGAAACTGCAACACTAGAACTGTCAGGAAATTGAGTGCATCTTAGTCATTAGAGGTAGTAATAGATAAGATCATCTTATAAAAGGAACTACATAGATGTTTCCCATTTACCTAGCAACAATTTTTTTTTCTCTTCCTGGTAGCAAATAAGTAGCAGTTGTCACCTGCTGGTTAGAATAATTTAAAAAACCAACAACCCAAACAATTCAAACAAGAACATTCCTTATATGTTAAAAAATACTAATGGCAACCACATCACTTTGACTCCACAGATTTTCTTCCCAGTGAGCTATTATGTAGCTGTGACAATAATTTTTTTTTCTAAACAAACCATATTTTTAGCCCCATATTCAAGTAAGTTGATCTTTGAAGGACTGTTAATATTTACAACACCACCCTAGCAGCTATGCCACTGAACACAGCAATTTATGATGCAATTTATTAGTTAACAATAGTAGTCTGCTTTCTAATCCACATCTTTACATTTTGTGCATATTAAAAAATCCCCTCCCATGCCTTTTTTTGTCCTTAATGTATTCACTTTAAAGCCAGTGTACATTGTGGTGTATGTGCTTCTGGGACAAATCTGGGGCAAAATATTCAATCGATCTAAGTTGTACTCTTTTGAGTGTTTTTTGTCTGTACCTGTAGTCTTTTGTGTTGATCTCCTGTTTCTAGCCAAAGGTGGTTTATTTTACAGGGAATTAATAACATCGCACCCTTTCTAGTAGTGTGAAGCAGTTGTCAAGTGATAATGGGATAATATAGTATCAATGAAGGCAGGATTATGATCTCTGTCTGCTATCTCAGCTTTTCTGCCTCATAAGCAGAGGTGCTGTGAGCAGGAATGAACCCATGGGCTCACTCTTAGGCTTCCAGTCCCTTCCCTGCTTGCTCCAGAAGGGTAGTCATTCACAGCAGGTTTCTGCCACCTCCAGCAGCCACACTCCCTGCTCCGCCGTGCCTGACATTCATCACATGGCAGACAGGAATAGAGACCGGCTCTGTCCCTTCCCTGCCAGCCTGCCCAAATTTGGCTTCCGCATGCCATCCTGAAGCTGAATGGAAGCACCCATTCTCCCCTGTGGGGTTGTGGCAGCCCATCTTGCTGAGGTTTGAGGATTGTTCTGTTCAGATGGGAGTGGGATGCTAAAGGCACTAAACAGGGCTGTGTTTTGTTGCAGACGGAGAAAGCTGACCGGCGCCAGAACTTTGTCTCCCTTGCTTTACGTAAGCGCTACAGCTATCTGACTGAGCCTGGAATGAGTGAGTTGCTCTTACCAAAGTACTAAACCGTATCTACGTGGTTTTTCATAAGAAGAGACATTTTTTCTATAAACGTTGTATTTGGTGTCACTCTGGGGGAAAAAAAAAAAAAAGGAAAAAACAGGAAAAACCCGAACTATCTAAACCAAAATTCTTGGATGGTCTGTGAACTCTTGTGTTGTGAGAGCTTGAAGAATCCTGACTGGCAAAATATGCTTGTTAGATAACTAAAAACAATAATTCTTAAAAATGCCGTGTAGCTCCAGAGTAGGAGGACTGCAAATTGCTTTCAAAAAGGGTCTATTCCTCTTCCTTTTGAAACATTAGAGAGAGATGCTATAGAAGGGAATGTTACACTTAAAGTTCAGCAAGTCTGGAGAAAGCCATTCAGATAAGCACTTAAATGTTTAGATGCTTAGCCAAAATAGACTCTCTTATATTTTATGTTTTCCCTCTTTTTTTCTCCTCCCCTTCCCCTTTTCCTCTGTTCCCTGCAGATGCTTTTTATTCTCTGGCACCACACATTGCTTCCTCTTAAACCTTATGTTCCCTTGACCAGACCTGTGGCATTCCTTTCCTTCCTGGTTAAATACAATAATGTATTTGGCTTAGCTTTTCTTCCCTCACCTCTCCTGAGGTTGACTGCTATTGTTCCCCTTTTCCAGGCTTTTTTTTTGCCTTTTTTTTTTTTTTTTTTCACTTGTGACTTCTCAGTTGCTACCCTGCAACAGACCCTTTGATAAAATTCCATAAAATCCATAGACAAACTTCATCGGGTCTTGGGAGTTCCCACTGGATGGCTGCTGTTTAATTATCCTATAAGATCTGTGGCTTCTTTGGATCGGATGTGCTCCAGAATATATTACACTTCTCAGGCCTGGAAGAAGACTTCAAGCATATAACATCTGAAGAAGCTATCAGATCTGCTGAGACATCTTGATGGACTGTTAAGGTATTGTCGCAGGCTTGATGGGAACTGAGAGACAGGGAAAAATGAAGTTGCTTCAAAGGAGGTTGATGATTGTGTATATTGCTCATGATAAATTTTTCAGCCCTCATCGGGGGAAAAAAAAGTCTTATTTATTCACCAAAGGTCCATTAAGTCTCATTTATAAAAAGTTGGTGGGAGTAAACCTAAATCTGCTTGAGCTGTACTCAAACAAAAAGATGGATCAACACAGTGGAAATTCCTGTGCATTCTTTACCTATTCTATCCCTTTTTGACAATGATTGCTGCTTAAGGCTTTGAGCTACCTGAAAGGGTTATAGAGACGCGATCATGTCTGCTAGGAAAGAGCATAGGTAGTGACTTGGCCATCAGCTGAGCACCACCTCCTGTGCACACAGAGTGTGTAGTTCACAACTCCACCTGCACCTCCTGGTGTGAGGGGAGGAGGTGAGCTGGGAGGTGCAGCTCTTCCAGAGAGCACACACTGCCCAGCATAGGGGGAGGATGCCAGCTGTGCCTGCTTTACACCACAGGGTGCTTGCTCCAGGGATTGCATATGAGTGAGAACTTCTACCTGTTTTCAGGGAATTTGATGGCAGAGCTCCAGCAGTTTTGGTAGCAACAGGGATTTTTCTTTTTACTCACACAAATGTGTGTGTGTATGCATGTGTACACAGACAGATTTTTTAGCTCTGCACACCTGCCAGTGTGGAGCACATTCCCCTGCCTCCCTGTCCTTGTCCCTGCTCAGGGAAAGGGCCCAAAGGGCCACTATGCACTTCCCAGCAGCGAGGTCCCCACAGAAGGGGGCTAAACCTGCTGGGTCCTGACTGTTTGCTTGAGGCTGAGGAGGTGCAAGGCTGAGCAGTGGCCACTTGTATGGGTACACTCAGTGCTTTCCATTACCAGCTGCAAGGAAGTGTAGCTTGATGCACAAAGGGTAGTAACTAACATCTGTTGTCTAACAAAATCTTGGATGCAGAGTGATGGAAACTGTTAAGGCCAAAAGCGCCCAGTAGTCAAAAAGGACTGTTATATAAACCCACTCTTTAGAATATTATCCCACTCTAAAGTCTTGCATGACTGGAGGGATTTCTTTGCTACTTTAAAACAGTAGAATTGCCCTGTTGCCTGTGCAGTTCATAGCTGCACACACAGGTAAATTATTTTTCTTTATTCTGGTTATTCTACTCAGCTACAGTAAGGAGCACAGAAAAAGCATCTTAAAGGTATCTGAATCTGATTTAACAGGACAAAGAGCAGTTGGGAGGGCAGTCTGTTGGTTTGCTTGGCTTACTAGTCAGTCACGATAGACTGGCTCTTCACAGTACAGGGGGGTCTCTGTAAAGGCGTCTCCTAACACCAACTACTGAACAAGTTGTTAGCTCTTTTCAGAATCATTTTGAGATCTGTTTCTTGGACTCAAGACTGTGCAAATCTATGATGGATGTCAGCAGCTGCTCTTAATTAATATGCATAATAAAGTCTAGCTTATTTCATGAAGTAGACTATGCTTGCTTTTGGGAGAGTGAGAGGGGTGGAAAGAAGTATATTTGCTCTTAAAAATAACATAGCAAGGAAAAGTGACTGTTTCTTGGCTTAGGCTGTGCCAGTCAGGCCTAGTACTCAAGCTCTCCTCAACCTTATTGTTCTCCTACTGCAATATCACTAGCCATCCACACTTGCCTCCTGGGCTTTGTTTGGCTTCTGTAGGACCAGCACATTCCTCCTTGCAGGATATGGACCTGTGGTGCACTGAATACTCACTATTTTATAAGAGTGTGTGTGCTTTAATAGTTTAGTATTAGCCTTCTTGAGCTTCTCTCACTGTAAGTTATTGTCTGTCTATAAGACAGATGAAGTAGGTTTGACACATGATTAGTATAACTTCAGAGAAAGGTATGTTGAGTAAATTCTTTGGAAATTTTAGCTCCATTTCTAATTCCAACTCTCAAGAAAACAAAAAAAGCTCCTCAAAGTTGCTTTCAATGTCAACTTTGAATGTTATTGCTGTATCAGAGGATATGTATGTGTAATGGAATTCCCAGAAATACTGTCTGGCATGAATGCCTCCTGTGATGCAAAATGTGGTTGATGATGATTCTGTTCTAAATGCCTATGAATAAGCTGAGAGTTCTGGGAGATGATAACATTTAACAGGTTTGTCCTTGCCAGGAATTTATTTCATAATATATTTTTCTTTGACTGCTTTTCTAACATTACCTTTTGAGAACTGTAAAGCTGAACAGGTCTGTCTTTGAGCTGATACAGGAAATCTCCTCAAAAGGTACCAAGACACTACATCTTGTAGAAAAAGTGTACTCTTCTTTTAATGAACTCTTGTGAAATGGTTTTGTAAGGTTTACATATTTGTGCTTACTACACCATACAAAATGTATTAATCTGTGTGCTCGTTTTGACATGATATTTGTGCATGAATAAAAACCGATTCAGTTGCTTTGCCTGCTCACGTTTATCATATATCATATTTTCAATATTTCATGTATGACATGCTTCTTAAAATCATTTCATGTAAAGTTTTATTTTAGTTTTTACCAAACAAAAGGAATATTGCATGAGAAACAAATGCATATGTTCCTTTCTTGCTTTTTCTTTTTCTTTTTTTTTTCTTTTTTAAATATTGACTTAGAAAAGCTCTTGCTCTTATTGGCTTTGTGAGTGTGAAGCATATCCAAGTTGTGCATGGAAGATATAGATTTGAATTTATTCCAGTTGCTTCACAGTTTGCACATCAATTGCCTGTCACTTAAAGGAATTTTGGGTTCTGCATGAAATAGTTCTGAGTGGTTTAAAAGAAGATTTTAGCTATATAATGTTATTTTACTTAAGTTTATATTTTTGTATAGGTTCAAATCTGAATAGAACAACAATAGAAATTAATAAAAGGATAATTTTAGGAGTTGCATAAAGCAGAGACATATACCTAAACAGGCAAAATAAAGCTGATACATATATTTCAGAAGTAGCACACCAGAAAGTCAATAGGACGTAAGAGAAGAAATTTTGATGTGGCATTTTTTTTACCTTATGGATTCCTTCTTTGTGTTTTCTGTTTTTCATTGTTTGCAGGTTTGGTTGCTATGTGCTTTCTGTCTTTCATTTCATGTTGCTTTTTGGTTTGGACCAGTTATGAGTATATGGCTCGTTCCTAATTTTTTTCTTTCCTTTTTTAAATCTTCTTTTGCTTCCTTCATCCCAACTCATGCAAACAATTGTACTTGCTTTTTGTAATATTACAACGTTTACTGACCAATTTTCTTCTCTGGTCTCTCTGTTTTTTAATCATTTTTGTTGATTTTTATGTTTGATTTTAATTTAACAATTTAAGAAACAGTTGAACGGAGTGCAGGAGCAACAAGATCCCTACCTGCTACTTACTCATACAAGCCATTCTTTTCAACACGGCCATATCAATCATGGACAACTGCTCCAATTACAGTGCCTGGGCAAACCAAATCAGGCTTCACATCCTTATCAAGCTCTTCCTCTAACACTCCTACAGCTTCCCCATTAAAATCAATATGGTCTGTTTCTTCTACTTCTCCAATCAAATCCACTTTAGGAGCTTCTACCACGTCTTCAGTTAAATCTGTTAGTGATGTAGCATCTCCGATTAGATCATTTCGGACAATCTCTTCACCAATAAAAACTGTGGTATCGCAGCCTCCATACAATATACAGGTTACTTCAGGCTCTTTCGTCAGAGCTCCCGCAGTCACAGAAGCTGCTGGTCTAAAAGGGCTGGCTTCCACTACCACATTCCCCTCTCGGACATCTCCAGTGACTACAGCAGGATCTCTCTTGGAGAGATCATCCATAACCATGACGCCTCCAGCATCCCCCAAATCCAACATTAACATGTACTCTTCAAGTTTGCCACTTAAATCGGTCATCACATCAGCATCTTCACTTTTATCGTCCCCTCTAAAGTCAGTGGTGTCACCTGCTAAGTCAGCAGTTGATGCTGTTTCATCCACTAAAGTCATGATGGCCTTGTCTCTCTCGTCGCCAGCAAAACATGTAGCTGGGCACACAGATGTACCATTGCTTAATGGGTCTGTGTCACCTCTGAAATATCCATCTTCTGCCAACTTAATAAATGGATCCAAAGCTGCAGCTGTTTTTCAAGACAAGATTGCTGCAGCTGCACATTCTGCAAGTTGTGCTGCTAACGCAGTTGCTGACACGGCTGAGAGAGTGTTTTCAACAGCTACAACAATGTCATTTTCTCCACTCAGGTCATTTGTATCTTCAGCACCATCAGCTTTCCAGTCAATGAGAACTCCTCCTGCAGGTGCTTTGTACACAGCCCTTGGGTCAATATCTGCAACTACCTCATCAGTAACTTCATCAACAATAACAGTGCCAGTATATTCTGTAGTCAATGTTTTGTCTGAACCAGCATTAAAGAAGCTCCCAGAATCGTCTTCACTTACAAAATCAGCAGCTGCTTTACTGTCACCTATTAAAACATTGACTACAGAGGCACGCACACAGCCTACCTTTAATCGAACTTCATCTCCAATAAAATCATCCTTGTTTTTAGCACCCTCTGCTCTCAAATTATCCACACCATCTTCTTTATCCTCCAGTCAGGAGATACTGAAAGATGTTGCTGAAATGAAAGAGGATCTGATAAGAATGACTGCAATATTGCAGACAGATGTCACAGAGGACAAACCATTCCAACCTGAGATACCAAAAGAGGGTAGAATTGATGATGAAGAGCCCTTTAAAATTGTTGAGAAAGTAAAAGAGGACTTAGTAAAAGTTAGTGAGATTCTGAAAAAAGATGTGTGTTTAGAAAGTAAAGGGTCTGCTAAAGTATCCAAAAGTGATCAAGGACACCTGTCTGATGATGACTGGGTAGAGTTCAGTACAGAGGAGATTGATGAAGCGAGACAGCAAGCTTTGACAAGCCCTCCTGTATCTGTTCCAGAGAAGGTCCAAATTAAAACTAAAACCATGTCGGAAAAGGATTATAGCTTGTCAAAAGTTATCGATTACTTAGCAAATGATATTGGTAGCAGTTCATTAACAAACATAAAGTACAAGTTTGAAGAGGGGAAAAAAGAAGGTGAAGAGAGACAAAAGCGCGTTTTAAAACCAGCTATCGCTTTGCAGGAACATAAACTTAAAATGCCTCCAGCCTCCATGAGGCCTTCAACTTCAGAAAAGGAGTTGTGTAAAATTGCAGACTCGTTTTTTGGAACAGACACTATTTTAGAGTCTCCAGATGACTTTTCTCAACATGATCAAGATAAAAGTCCCTTGTCTGACAGTGGCTTTGAAACAAGAAGTGAAAAGACACCTTCTGCCCCACAAAGTGCTGAAAGCACAGGGCCAAAACCACTTTTCCATGATGTACCCATCCCTCCTGTCATTACAGAAACAAGAACTGAAGTAGTTCATGTTATCCGCAGCTACGAGCCATCCTCTGAAGAAATTCCAGAGCAGAAGGCAGAGGAGCTGCCAGCCTCAAAACCTACCCCTGCATTTATGGAGCTGGAGCAAAAACCTTCTGGGTCTATTAAAGAGAAGGTTAAAGCTTTTCAAATGAAAGCCAGTGGCAGTGAAGAAGATGATCATAAATGTGTCCTTAGTAAAGGTGTCCGAGTAAAAGAAGAAACTCATATCACTACGACGACCAGGATGGTTTATCATAAACCTCCATGCACGGAAAGTACTTCTGAAAGAATTGAGGAAACAATGTCTGTTCATGACATAATGAAAGCCTTTCAGTCTGGACGTGACCCTTCCAAAGAACTGGCAGGTCTATTTGAACATAAATCATCAGTAACGTCCGATGTTACCAAGTCTGCTGAAACTTCACCACAACATGCAGAGAAGGACAGCAAAATGAAACCCAAACTGGAGCGAATAATAGAGGTCCATATTGAACAAGGTAATCAGGCTGAACCTACTGAAGTCATTATTAGAGAAACAAAAAAGCATCCAGAGAAAGAAATGTATGTATATCAGAAAGACTTACCTCGGGGAGATATTAACTTAAAAGAGTTGGAAAAACATGATGCTTTCCCTTGTTCAGATGAACAAGGTCAGCAAGAAGAAGAGGAGCTCACAGCCGAAGAGTCACTTCCTTCTTATCTGGAATCCTCTAGAGTTAACACTCCCGTGTCCCAGGAAGAAGACAGTCGCCCTAGTTCTGCTCAACTCATGTCTGATGACTCTTACAAAACACTGAAGCTTTTGAGTCAGCACTCAATAGAATACCATGATGATGAGTTGTCAGAACTAAGAGGGGAGTCTTACAGGTTTGCTGAGAAAATGCTTCTTTCAGAAAAGCTAGATGTGTCTCATTCTGATACTGAGGAGTCAGTTACTGACCATGCTCTACCCCTTAGTGCAGAGTTACAGGGGACTGATAAACGATGCAGAGAAAAAGTAGCTACTGCCCCCAAAAAAGAGATTCTCTCCAAAATCTATAAAGATGTATCTGAAAATGGTGTAGGTAAAATGTCTAAAGATGATCATTATGATAAAGTGACAGTGTTACACTACACTGGAGATGTTAGTAGTCCAAAACATGCAATGTGGATGCGCTTTACTGAGGACAGATTAGACAGAGGTAGAGAAAAGTTGATATATGAAGACAGGGTGGACAGGACTGTTAAAGAGGCAGAAGAAAAACTGACTGAAGTATCACAGTTTTTTCGGGATAAAACAGAGAAGTTGAATGATGAGCTACAGTCTCCAGAGAAAAAGCAGCATAAAAAAAATGGCAAGGAAATACACTCTAGCCAGAGCTCTGCCAGCAGCAGCCCCGAGAAAGTTCTGCTCTCTGAATTGCCATCGTCCGGGGATGAATGGAGTAAGGTGAAGCAGTATGCACATGATGGGAAATGCTTTCACAAGGTGGATGACAGAAAAGCATCCAGTTTGCCCAGCAGTCCTGAGAAAAGGATATTTGTGCAACCTGCGGAGGACTCTAAACAAACTATGGAACACAAAGGAAGTGCTCAGCAGACTGGAGTACCTGAGGCTTCACAGACTGGATTTCAGCTGAAGCAATCAAAGCTCAGTTCCATTAGGCTTAAATTTGAGCAAGGTATAAGTTCAAGGAGTAAGGACATAACTCAAGAAGAAAAAAAGCTGGATGGTCAGTCCAAAATTCCAGTAAAGAAAATGCAAGAAAGTAAGTTACCAGTGTATCAGTCTTATTCCAGAGAGAAACATGCAAAGCAAGTAGAGGTCACTGATGGAAGCACAGCTTTGCAGAAAGAGGTGAAAATACAGGAAGACCTTGGTCCAGGTAAAGGGAAAGCTATCGAAGACTCCCGTGCTTCAGACACACAAAAACAAAGAACTGAGATGAAGAAAGGCATGCCAGAATGCTTTTCAGAACCACAGGCAAAAGACCTGGCTTATGGGTCAGACTCAACAACAAAGGGACACTGGGACAAAAAAATCTATAGGACGTGGGAAAGTCCTGGAACTTCCAACCATAAAACACAGAAAGAAAAACTGTCGCATGTGCTGGTTCCAGATACAGTAAAAGAAAACCATGTTGATCATGCTGAATCTAAAACTGACAAAAAAAGTGAATTTATCACTGTGACAGAGCACAAACTGGCCACAAATGGAATTCATTCAGAAGAAGTGAAGGAACTGACTGTAAAATCTCCCTCCAAAAGGGTTTTATACAGAGAATTTGTTGTCAGGGAGGGGGAACGTAATGGTGAAGTGGCTGATAAAATATCCAAAAGGAAAGAAGAAATTGCTGTGTCCCATATTCCAGTCAGAATTGTTGAGGAGAAGAGAGCTATGCTTGATGGTGTCTATGAACTTTCAGCTAAAGTATCCCAATCAGCTGTGATTAAGGAGAAAGTTGAAAGACAGATTGATTATGTGGAAGATGAAAAAATAAAGCATTCAGAAATCAGAAAAGTTACCAAGCAGCATAGCTCAATAGGCCTAAGCCCTCCTGCCGAGGAAGCAGAGCTATCCCCTAGCAAATCACCAGATTCTTTAGAATGTAGCCCAGGAAAGGAATTTCCTTCGAGTGACTTAGTTGAGCCCGGTGGCAGTGATTACTCGGATAAAGTTGCACCACTAGTAAGCACAGAGGGAGTAAAAGAAATTAAGACCTTACCTGTTTATGTCAGTTTTGTTCAAGTAGGAAAGCAATATGAGAAAGAGGTGCAACAAGGAAATATTAAAAAAATTGTCAGTCAGGAGAGTAAGACAGTACAGGAGACAAGGGGGACATTTTACACATCTAGACAGCAAAAACAACCTCCTTCTCCTCAAGGTAGTCCAGAAGATGACACACTAGAACAAGTGTCCTTTATAGACAGCTCTGGTAAAAGCCCTTTAACACCAGAAACACCGAGTTCAGAGGAAGTGAGTTACGAGTTTACATCTAAAACACCCGACTCACTAATAGCTTATATCCCAGGCAAGCCCAGCCCTATACCTGAGGTGTCTGAGGAATCAGAGGAGGAAGCAGAGGCTAAGTCAACATCTGTGAAACAGGTAGAGGTTGAGGAACCACAGGTTGACAAAGCATTACCTAATCTTATAAATAAGGACTCTAACAAAAGACCCAAAGGTAACAGAGTTGCCTATATTGAATTCCCTCCTCCTCCACCACTGGATGCAGATCAAGGCGAGTCAGAAAAGAAGCCTCATTATTCCACTGAGAGTGAAATGGAGATGACCGAAGTGAACTTGCAAGATGAACATGACAAATGCCAGCTGGCTGAACCTGTCATAAGAGTACAGCCGCCGTCTCCTGTGCCACCGGGAGCAGACGTCAGTGACTCCAGTGATGATGAATCTCTCTATCAACCTGTTCTGCTTAAAAAGTATAAGTTCAAACTGAAGGAGCTGGAAGATGACCAGAAAGAAACCTCAAAACCCAGAGCCCCTGAAAAGATGGAGAAACAAAAAGAGTTAGGACATCCCGCTTCTGGGAAACCTAATGAGTTTGACATTGGGGTTGACTCACCCCAGAATGATGTAGTGCAAAATGGGAGTAACAATGACCAGTCTGTTACAGAGTGTTCCATAGCAACCACTGCAGAATTCTCCCATGATACCGATGCGACAGAGATTGACTCTCTTGACGGTTATGATTTGCAAGATGAAGATGATGGTTTAACTGAGAGTGATTCTAAACTTGCAGGTCCGGCAGTTGAAACCAAAAAGGACGTATGGACTACAGAAGGCATTCTAAAGCAGACTGATCGCTGCTTTAGCCAGAGTAAGCTTGAAGTCATTGAGGAGGAAGGCAAGGTAGGCCCTGAAGAAGACAAGACACCTTCAAAGGGTCCAGCTTCTGAAAAAGCCGGAGATAAGAGCGATAAGAAGTCAGGGGCACAGTTTTTCTCTTTGGAAGGCAGACACCCTGACAGGACTGTATTTCCTGATTCGTATTTCAGTTACAAAGTAGATGAAGAATTCGCAACACCTTTCAAAACTGTGGCCACCAAGAGTCTAGATTTTGATCCGTGGTCCAATAACCGAGGTGACGATGAAGTGTTTGAGACTAAATCAAGGGATGATGAGGCTAAGCCATTTGGTCTGGCAGTGGAAGACAGATCTCAAGCAACAACACCTGACACAACTCCAGCCAGAACTCCAACAGATGAGAGTACGCCAACTAGCGAGCCCAACCCCTTCCCATTTCATGAGGGGAAGATGTTTGAGATGACTCGCAGTGGTGCAATTGACATGAGCAAGAGGGATTTTGTTGAAGAAAGACTCCAATTTTTTCAGATTGGTGAGCATACTTCTGAAGGGAAGTCAGGGGACAAGGGGGAAGGGGATAAAAGTACAGTCACTGCCATCACACAGCCACAGGCAGGGGACAGCACTGTAGAAACAAACGTAGAGAGACCAGTAGAAACAACAGCAGTTGAACATAAGCCCGGCATCCAGGCCAGTGGAGATTGCATGGAACAAACACTTGGTAGTAACTCACTGGAGAAATCATCGGCAGCAGTAAACGCTTCTAAAGTTGATCCCAAATTGCGCACACCAATTAAAATGGGAATTTCTGCTTCCACCATGACTCTGAAGAAAGATGGCCCTGGCGAAGTGACAGATAAGATAGAAGCTGTGATGCCAAGTGGTCAGGGATTAGAAAATGAAACTGTAGCAGTGATTGCGAGTTCAGCTTCTAGCCAAACAAGCTGTAGGCAATCAGAAAACACTGATTTTCCAAAAGATAATTTTAATAACAACAACAATTTGGATTCATCTGCTGTCCCTACAGATGATATTACCTGTAATGTAGTGCTAAAAGAACATTTGGAACCGAAATGTTCCCTCCAGAAAGCTAATCAAGCAAAAAGCACTTCAGGAAAAGGTACAGGGACAACACAAGGACACAGAGTAAGAGATAAGCAAAAACCACACGGAGAGCAGCAAAAGTCAACAGAGTTGGTAGGGGCTAGAGGAAAATCAAAGCTTCCTGTAAAGGCCAGCTCAGTAAAACAAGCTTTTTCACAAAATAATCTCCAAAGCAATACAGGGAGTAAAGTGAGAGGGGCTAGTAAGCCTGACAAAGCAAAGCAAGACAATTCTTCTCCCTGTCTAGAAGCAAAGTCTAGGATTCCTGTAAAAAATACACATAGGAGTAATCTAGCTAGAAGAACTCCGGCCCTGCCAAAACAAGAGCAGGTAGAGAAAGAAAAACCAAAACAACTTCCTTCTAAATTACCAGTAAAGGTAAGATCTACCTCCGTCACCATGACAACAGTTAAAGTAAGGAAAAATCAGCTTAGGGAGGTATGTAAACATTCTATTGAATATTTTAAGGGAATTAGTGGTGAGACATTAAAGCTTGTGGATCGTCTATCTGATGAAGAGAAAAAGATGCAGTCAGAGGTCTCTGATGATGAAGAAGACAGTACATCAAGGAACACATCCTTATCAGAAGCTACTCAAGTTTACCAGCCTTCCATTACACCGAAGTCTGCTAGAGACATGAGAACAGAGGCAGCATCTATAAAATCAAAGATTGAAAAGGCCGACAGTGAGAGGAGGAGGAGTAAGAGGACTGGTGAGAATGAAGGCAGTCAGGTTTCTGGAGCTCTCATGGCTCACCTCGTGGAGATCAAGCCTAGTTTGTAAAACTTTCAACTTGTTGATCCTAGTGCATGAACTGTTGTGATTGCCTGTGGAGTGACTTAACTGTAGTTTTCATTCTGTCATTGTCATCTGTATGTGCTGTCTTATTCTCTTTTTTCTTCCTTCAAACAAATTCTGTACTGTAGAAAGCTAGTGAAGCATGCCAAAGATATTCATGTAACTCAAAAATTGATGTAATTCAGAAATTGAAAGATGTCTTTTGTGACAGCAAATTCATTCCATCAAAGTAGAGAAAATAGACGATAATCTGGCCTTGGTGGTTTTCACCAGTAATTGAACAACTTGTCTACAGTCTAATAGCTAGATTTGTCAGCATGTTTGGTTTCATTACACGACATCATGTAGTTTTGCATTTGGCTTTACACAGGAGAAAATCTAAAAGCTGTGAATAAATTTTGTTTTGTAGGTTATTAGGTCACACAACCATTCTAGTAAACAATATAAGCACCGTCAATTTAGTCAAACTAAAGCTATTATTTATAATAAACTATTATCCGGCATTGTGGTTTTCTGTGCAAAACCTTTTTAATTGAGAAATTGTAAATCACAGGTCCACAGAGTCCATGTGAACGGACAGATATAAGGATGGCAATTGTAGCTGATCACCTAGGACTTAGCTGGACAGGTAAGCTTTTCTGCTTTAATATTGAAATTAGTCTTTGCTATTGCATTTTCAGGTAGTCTTTTACCAAAAGATGCAGCAAGACTCCATCAGGCTCTCCCATATTCACAATGAGGCCAGCTTCCCAAAATGTGCAGTGCATTGCTGGGCAAAGATCCCTGTTAGGAAATTATTCCTTGATCTCACAACAAAGCAAAGAGATGTTCACAGGGAAGACATCTAAATGGCTCTTCTCACAAGACGTTCCCCCAAGGAGCTGAGAGATTCTACCTGCTCAGGCTCAGGGCTGCCTCTGGAACATCTGCTGAATCTGGACAGCAGATTCCCCAAAGCCCCAGTTGCAGGGACCCCAGCAGTGCCCCAGCAAGTCAGCGTTGGGGGGCAGGTGTGTTTCCTGACCGTGTGTCCCTCTGTATGTTGGTGGGCAGAGCTGGCCCTTCATGGGCTTGGAACTGCAGCAGGCTGCTCTCCCTGGGTGCAGGTGACAACAGCACCAGTGCCGAGCTGCACACCAAGCTCCCAGAGGGTAACAGTCACCAAAAAACCCAGAGTTTATTAATTAGCAGTGATGAGGCAGTCTGCAAGGAGGGTTTTTTTCACCACGTTTAAGTGGCTTACAGAGTATAAATATGATAGTAGCTCTCACAGATGATTCAAATTCAAAATTACGTCTGTCTTAGTAAATTAAAAGTATGGGCATATTTATTCTGATCCGTAAAGTTTGCGTGAGGTAGTTTTGTTGACATCGATGTGATCAAAAAAAGATAGTATTTTTAAACCTAACAGGATGATTGAGGGATTTTTGCTTTGTTTGGTGGTTTTGGGTTTATTTCCTTTTCTTGCTTGCCTTTTTTTTTTTTTTTTGTCTTTATAGAACTGGCAAGAGAGCTGAATTTTTCTGTGGATGAAATAAATCAAATCCGAGTAGAAAACCCAAATTCTCTTACTGCTCAAAGCTTCATGTTATTAAAAAAATGGGTTACCAGAGATGGGAAAAATGCTACAAGTAAGTTCAAGTAGTTGCTTTTGTTGTTTCTAAGTTATAGCCCATTTCATCTGTTAACCAACTTGAAGAAAACATTATGAGTGTCATTCACAAACCACCCATGAAAAAAAGGTTTTGGTTATATTTTTACCAGAAGTTGGAAATATGTCATATTTGTTCACTACGTGCACAGAAATGATCTGTTCTCCAAGTTTATAATTGATGGGACAAGTAATTAACTTAAATTCCAGTAAAGAAAATACAAGGGAAAACTTTCCAATAGCAAGGAATGTGAAACATGGAAATAGATTGCCTGGAAAAGTTAGGTAGTCTTGCAGTATTGTAGGTCATAGGAAAAGACTCAGCCTCCTCCTGTAATGAGTGATGGAGAAACTGGTTCTGTGCTGAACTTCTGGGTTTATCTGTGCATTTCCCTTGAATTGCTCAAGCTGAAAGAGAGGGTTTGATTTTTGTGTTCAGTCTGTGGTGTTTGTTATTGTTCTCTGATCCACGTACTCCTACAAACTATTTGAGTCTACTTTGATCTCTTTCCCTCTAAAAGTAATTCCCAGTATTACTCTTTTCTCATGACAAGATTCTTTTAAATGAATTTTCATTATGTACTGCATGAACAGCCTTAGATGCATTATTACCTACATGACTGCCTATTCTGTTGTTCCTCAAAACAGAAGGGTAACAGGATTTTTACGCTCCCTTTACGCTTCAGTAAAAGGATATTTTGTTTCAGTAGTAAGTAAATACATTCTTTAAGAACTCTCTGACCTTATTCTTTGTGCCTTTTGTGTTGTAATATAATTATACTTGGACAGACTGTAGTCTCTTAATAGATGTATATCTTGAGTAAGTAGGCAGCTGAATGACTGCTTAGACAAATGATGGGGTTTGCTAGAACCAAAGATATTGGGATCTGCCAGCAATTTGTAAGTAATGTGATGTGAGTGGAACTGAGAAAAATGGTTACACAGTTCTGCAATGCTGAACATTTTTCTGACATGTTTTATTTTTTTTTCAGCTGATGCCTTAACTTCTGTATTGACAAAAATTAATCGAATAGATATCGTGACCCTGTTGGAAGGACCAATATTTGATTACGGAAATATTTCAGGCACCAGAAGTTTTGCAGATGAAAATAACGTTTTTCATGATCCCATTGATGGTAATTGAATTCCATAGTCATATTTAGTTCAGTGTCATGCCCAATAATACAATAATGTTGTATAAACTTGACTTTAAAGAAAGATTGTAAGTGCTGCAGCAACAATTGTTTTAAATGTGTAAAGCAGTTTTCCTCTCCTAAAGCATGCTTATGGTATGATATCACAGAATCAAAATATCCTGAGCTGGAAGGGATCAATGAGGATCCAACTTCTGGCCCTACACAGGACAGCTCTAAGATTGCCATCATGTGCCTAAGAGTATTGTCCAAATGCTTTTAAACTCTGGCAGGCCTGGTGTTGTGACCACTTCCCTATTCCAGTGCCTGGCCAGACTCTGGGTGAAAAACCTTTTCCTAATATTCAGACTAAACCTCCCCTGTCACAGCTTCGTGCTCTTTTCTGCGATCCTGTCACTGGTCACCAGAGAGAAGGGATCAGTGCCTGCACCTCCTCTTCCTCTCATCAGGAAGATGTAGACTGCAATGAGGTCTCCCCTCAGTCTCCTGCTCTCCAGGCTGAATAAACCAAAAGACCCTGAGCCACTCCTGGCATGGTTTCACCTCTAGACTCTTCACCATCCTCATGGCCCTCCTTTGGATGTTCTCTAGTTGCTCAATGTCTTTTTTATATCATGGTGCCCCAAACTGCCTCAGTATTCAAGGAGAGGCCACCCCAGTGCAGAGCAGAGTGGGGCAATCCCCTCCCTTGCCTGGCTGGTGATGCCTTTTCTGATGCTCCCCAGGACAGGGTTGGCCCTCCTGGCTGCCAGGGCACTGCTGACTCTGATTCAGCTTGCCACTGACCAGGACCCCGAGGACCCTTTCCAAGGCCCTGCTTTCCAGCATCTCATTCCCTAGTCTGTCCATACATCCAGGGTTCCTCCACCCCAAGTGCAGAATCCAATACTTTCCCTTGTTGAACTCCATGTGGTTGGTGATCGCCCAGTCCTCTTACTTTGTCAGGGTCTCTCTGCAAGGCCTCCCTGCCTTTGAGAGAGTCAACAGCTCCTCCCAATTTAGTATCATTGGAAAACTTGCTTAGTACACCATCAAGGTCTGCATCCAAGTTGTTTATGGAGGTATGTAGGTTGCACATTAACATCTCAAAGAATAAGACCAGGGTCCCACAAATGCATGCCTGAGTCAACTTGTTCCCACCAACCTCAGTGTCAGTTGACAAGACCAAGTTTTTCTCCTGCAACAGTTGTCCTCTGAGGCTTGCCCATGTATATTTTTAATGTATTGCATGCTTGACAAGTTACCTGAAGATATGTGTATTCTTTGGCTTCCTGTCTAGATAAATAGCAGTGAGAATTCTTACAGGGGGAAAAAAAAAAAAAAAGAAGAACAACGAGGGGGGGAAAGTGCTTCATAATTTCATAGGGTAAATTAATGTGCAATTTACTACCAAGTTTCTTCAAGACACATGAACATGAATTGCTTTATGGTTTTCAGTTGGACCATTTCTACAATGGCAGCAGAAAAATAAGAAAATGTTTCATTACTGCATGAGAGAGTATCTTTTTCAGTCTGCTGATTGTTAAAATTGAATAATAATTTTCACGTGGAAGCTGTACCAACTTAGAACTGTGCAGGTTAATTTTGAGTCAGATTAAAAGGATAAATGAAGTTCTGCTTGTAAAACAAAATTTCCATAGGAATGCTTATTATTTGTCAGTATATTGAAGATGCTAAATGTTGGGGGTTTTCTTATTTTAAGTATTAGATAACAGGCACTGGATTGTTACTTTGATTTTTCTCACATGTGTTATAAATAGCTCCCTAAATAAGATTTTTCTTTTGTAAGTAACATTTCCTTTGCTTTTTGTAATTTGTTCAAGTATGTATTGAGCTTTCTCTGTATTTTAGTAGGATTTTTTTTCTTCAGAGCATATGAGTTCAGTGTGCCTCCATTATTGAGCAGCATTGCTCGTCATTGAATCATTGCACTACAGAAATAATTTTCTGTTGACATTTTAAGAAAGTTGCTCTTGAAATGTTGCTTGCGCCTTTTAATAGTAGCATCAATGTTTTTGGGATCAAAATCGCTTCTCTGCAGTTGCTTTCTGTCGCTCCTCTTCTCTGAACCTTCCTCAAGCTTCCTTTCCTCACCAAGACCAGACCACCTTTGCCTTTCTCTCAGCTGATTCAGGAAACAAAACCCCAAACCCTGTTAATGCACCTCCCTTTGCAGGCAGCACAATGTCAAGTTAACCCCAGAGCATGTGTTTTTTCCTTTTGTAGGTTACCCAACCTCATTTGCCAGAATGAGAACTTAAGGTTTTGTTGTCATTTGTATATGCATATATTCAGTTTAATCCTTTTGCATGTTTTTTTCCATGTTTTCATCAATTTTTCTTTTCTCTTTATTTGATCAGTGTATCTGATTGTACCAATGTCACCAAGATCACCTCAATCTTCAAGATCACCAAGATCTCCTTACTCACCACAGTCCTCTCACCCGTATAACCTTACTGTACCTGAAATATTCATATAGCTCTCCCTTGTGTTTTGGTTCTCTTATCTGTTTGTTAACTTCCTTATTTTAGTTTCTTATCCTGCTGTGTGTTTAGATCTACTATTTTTTAGTATCCTCAGTAGGATCCATTTCTGTTCTTCATACTTTAACTATTCCATTCTTGCATTTTGTGGTTAAATTGGAGGTATATATTAGCAACATTGTATTTCTGGTATTGTATATTTTTATATAAAAGCATATTAAAAATGTGGACCTGTTTTAGAAATAATGCCTACTGACAAAAAAAAGTGGCTGTCCTATGTTATGATTTACCGATGTCTTTAAAATCTGTTTATTAAACTTCCAAATTTTAAAAAAAAAAAAGATGGGAAATAAAGATTAACACAGTATGGCTGCAAGAGATTGTCTTGTATATAAAGGGACAATGGCCCTTGTCCACATTTGATTTATTGCATGCTTATAAGACAATCTGCTATAGCTTGAAAATGTTACAATGGCTGCAAAAACGATTGCTGAAATCTTTAAAGACTATTAACAAAATAGTCAAAAGTACTGGCTTCACTGTACTGTTCACTGGCAGTACTCATTCTTTGTTCCACCTCGGTAGGACAAAGTAACGAAATCTTATCAGAACTGCATTGGTTCTTAAACACCTGCACCTCCTCATATGTTTCATACTTTATGTAACCCATGAATCATTTGGCATTTGCTTATTTGTTGCTCCATGCTTCATCCCAGTCAGTCCAAATGTGCTGTCTTCCTTAGGTTATCCCTCCATTCAAGTGGAACTGGAAACTCCCACTGGGTTGCGCTTCGTGCCGCCCACCCCTTTCCATCAGGACGATTTCTTTAGCGACACCTCTAGCCTAGAGTCACCCCTTAGAACTCCCAGTAGACTGAGTGACGTGTTAGTGACCTCCCAGGCACAAGTAGATGGTACAGCAGCAGCACCGCCAGTGGTGACTGAAGAAGACACTTCACTGGATGACAGCAAAGTTGATTTCTCAGTGCCTAGAGAAGGAACACCCAAAGATATTTCCATAGGCGAGAGCCAGTTGGAGGAAGTGGACCTTAAGGATTTTCCACGGTATCTTGGTAGTTATGGCGGGATATCAAAAGATGCTAAACAAAGGCAGAGTGAAGAGACTAGTAAAAGAGGAGTAAGGACTGAACAGCCTGAGAGAGAAAAGTCTGGTACTGATGAGGAGATGACGGCAGAAAAGTTTAAGTCTCTGTTTGAGGACATTCATCTGGAAGAAGGAACTGAGTCTGAGGAGATGACGGAAGAGAGAGTGTGGTCAATTCTTAAAGGTGTTCAACAAGCAGAACACGAAATGTCTTCAATTACAGGTTGGCAGCCTGACTCGTCAAGTGTCTCTGAGCCACCAACGTCAGGACGCAGGACAGGTGGTAGCCTGCTAGATCGCTTGGATGATAGGTGAGCACCTTTGTGTTGGATTGTGTACGTAAGCCAGCTTTCCCACACTGCTGCTACCTCCAGGAGCAGTGCAGAGGCTTTAAAAGAAAAAGTAAGAATTGACTTGATTTGGCCTCGGACATATTTGTCTTCAAAAACATGTATTTATCAGGTGTCGTTCTTGATACAGGCATTTGAAAAATATTCCATATTATCTTTATCAGGTAATATTACTTTTCATGTTCTTTATCTTGTGTATTTCTATTTTTAATTAATCTGAGTGATGTATAGATGTAGCTGGAATCAAGAGCATTATCTGAAACCAGGGTACTACTTATTTCTTGAGTACCTTTTTAGCAGTCATCCTTTCCATTGCATTCCCTCAGACCGTGGTTACTTTTTCCATAAGCCAATTTTTGAATTGTCACTTTTTGTAACATTTACGTCAAGCATATTATGTCATGCTGATTTACTAGACTTTTAAAGAGATGAGTTACCAGACATAAGAAGGTAAGAATGGTGATACCAAATCCATGTAGTTCTTTATGTTGTCTCCCAGCAGTGACTGCAGTGGATGCTCAGGAAAGGAGAGTGAATGTAAATGCTGTTTTCCTTCTGCACTCTCCCAAGCTCTGCTTCAGCATAATGACCTGCTGAGATGGATGCTTTCTATATACTTACCCTTAGTGCATTTCTCTTGCATGAGCTTTTCCAGCATCCCTTGGACCTACTTAAGCTTTCAACATTCACATTATGTGTTGCCATGTTCAGCCCTACTGGTACCCACTGGGTGAGGGGCCTGCCTTTGTGTTGAACGTGGCTCCCGTGATCAGTAATTGAAGGAGCCAGGTCTGCAGGAGCTTTAAATCAGCACAGAATCATTATCTGCGCAGTGATCATTTGTCTGTCAGCAGTTTGCATCCTTTGCATCTTCGATTCAAGATGTTTTAAGGTTCCAGGGAGCATTAGGTACTCTTTTATTGAATCCAGTGGGAATTTCGCCATTGATTTCAGCAAACTGATTGTCTTTCAGCACTGTAAGGCACTTGAACTACTATTGATGTGTTTCCTCTTGTTAAGCAAGCATTGTTATTCTGCATTGTATATTGCATTAAATTAGTAAAACAGATCACTTTGAGAAGTAGGAGGGCTTCCTTAAAAAGATAACACATCAGTTTCTAGCTAGATGAATTCACTTTGCTATCTTTTGTAAGAATTTTGCCAGCAAATAGCTGGCATATTTTCATATGTACAGTCATAGTGTTTAACAGAAAGTGAGCAAAAATGCAAAGGAAAACTGTGCCTCAGAAGTGCAGATTAAACCTTTCCATAGCGAATCTGAGGCAAAATTTTGTTCTCAGATACCAATATTTCTTAAAAGACATAGCTTACTTGAAGTACAGATATTGTACTTTGGTGGGACAATAGCATAAACTATTTGGTCATTACTGGTAATTGCATAGTAACAGATACTTTCATCACCTCTTTGGTTAGGGAGCTAGTTTAAGAATGAGTGCCTCAAGGCTTTAGCTCATGATTATATAAGGGAACTGCTAAGTTTTGTGTATTGGTTTTTCTTTTTCGTCCCCCCCACCAAGTGGAAGGAGATTAATATGAAATATTTGGCCCTTTTGCTAGTGTCCACCATATTTTCATTGCTTCTGAAACAATGTCATGGTGCAGAAGACAAGGTTGTTAGATTGATGTTTGCAAGTGGAATCTAAAATTTTACTATTCTCTATGTGAAACGTATGTGCTAAGGCTGAAGGCTCAGTAAGAGGCTTGGTGCTTTGCCCTTCTGCCTGTGATTTAAGCACTGAACAGCTGCCTATTGCTTTTTTCTTTTCTTGTAGTTCGGACCAATGTCGGGATTCTGTTACCTCATATGTCAAGGGAGAAGCAGGGAAGCCAGAAACAAATGGAAGTCTATCCGAATCCACATCAGAGGCAAAAACTAAATCCTACATCCAGGAATCTTTAAATGATGTGGGAAAACACAGTGACAAAGAAGCCATGAAAACAAAGCCTCAGATCTTAACTGGTACTGATGAGCAAACGTTATCATCAACAGCATATCAGAAATCTTTGGAAGAGACTAGCAAGCCAACAACAGAAGGCAGCAAAACATCTGTGCCTGTCAGTGTGAAGAAGATGGGCTGGAGTACTTCTGAGGATGGCAAGCCAAGAACAAGCATCCAAGAGGAGGAGGGAGCAGTACTGTCTGAACAGAAGGTACAGTATGTCCTGTAATAATTAATGATGTGAAGAGTCCCTGTTGCTTGACATATTGCTTGACATAATTTTTTGTAAGACTTGTAATGCTGTTTGTGATGGGATTAGGGATTGGTTTGGGGTTTTGTTTTTGTTTTTTTTCCATGCTTCTTTATGCCTTTTCTACTTATTGCTGAATTGAGAAAAGTGGAAGCTAGTGGAAATTTTATTTATGTCATGAATAGGATGAGGTAGAATTGGAACAGGCAGAGGAGTCAAGCAGGGCTGCATAATCCTCTGCCTGACTGGCCCTGAGCCCTCGAAGAGGTTAGAGCAGCTTCTGAGACTGCTGTCCCACATTCCTGGGGAACAGGCCCCTTTCCTGCCCTTACATACGACCTATGCAAACAGTGCCAAACAGCTCAGCTGTCTTCCATCTGTTTCTAATAAGGTGTTGCCACTGGTCCCCACTCTCCCTGTGGCATTGAAGCGAGCAAAGAGATACAGGGACTCTTCAGGATCTATCCTGCTCCTTGTCCCCAACACTCCCTGCATTTTGCTTTACTCTGTTAATTTGCAGAAAAATGAATTTTGGGTAATATTTAATCTCCTCCTTATGTTTTTCTGTTTCACGGCCTTGTTTATCCCAACTTCAAAGTCCATCTAGCCAAGAAGAATTAAAAGATTGCCAAACACATAAAGGAGTTTTCTAGGTGGTGTTTATTTCTTCTTAAAATACTGTGAGGGGCTCCCCTTCCTTTCTGTCTTGCCCAGCTCGTACATCCTTAACTGCAGAACTCCAGTTATAAGTTGCTTTCTGAGAATGACGATTTCAATAGCTTTCTCAGTTGCTTATACTTGTTTCCCAGAAGCTTAAAAATAAAGTTGATTCAAAGGATGGCTTGTAGCCCTGTAACTGCGTGCACCTCACACCCCAGCAGTGGGAGGGTTGCCACAGAATAGACCTCAGGGCTGCCAGGGAACCAGGCTGAAAAAGGGAATTGCAGAGTTTCTTCTACATTCCTCTCTCCACTGAGATTGTCTTTTCCTGGGCACAATACAGGAGGAGATTGTAACTTCTGGAAGCAAGGTATTTTAGTAGAATTGCTTCTACATCATACAGGTTTGTTTTTTCTTTTCTTTTATTGTAGCACAATAAAAATGTTGGCTGTGGTGGGCTGCAGTAAATCATTCAAGTTTAAATTAGTTCATTTTAAACTGTTCTTTTGATTATACAACCAAGAAGTCTTTTATTAGATGGAAACAGAATCAGTCTCAGCAGTTATGCAGCATATGATTGTTATTATCTTGTTATTAGTTCGTGACACAGTAAGATCTTTCCTAATGTTCACTAATTACTGGACTACTTTAAAAAAATGTAAGAGCCTTTGCCTTTTGCAGAGGCAGTTAAAGGCAGATGGCAGAGTTCCTTAGTGTTGGTAGGCTTTGGGGAGACCTCAGGCTGATGGTACTACGCTCTGATTAAATGCAGCAGAAAGTGTGGATGCACACTGTAACGTGCTGAGGGTGTGCTAACATGCTGCACTTCCCTCTCTGCATTCCCATCAGTGGGAAGATAACTTGTCAACCACTCTTGTGTGCTCTTTGCTTTTGGATATCCCATCTGGATTGAGAAGAATAAGTGAGTGGGTTTTTTATGTGTGCTCACTGCACTACTTTGCTTTATTGGTAAAGGCTGATAATCTTATCTACTAAATAACAAGTCTTTTTATAGACACTATCTTTGAATAAACTGGTATCAGAAAATAATGTCATTTCTAAATGTGGGTCTCTCACAAAGCCTGAATGGGTAAGAAACTAGTATCAGTTAGAATGACAGCAAGAACTGCTTCTAATATCTTGTCGATATTTTTTCAATAATATCTTCTAATTTGAAGTCAATAGTTTAATTATGAACACAGTCCAATTCATGGTGGGACGCTTCATGTGCTGTCGTGAAAACAGAAAGAGAATTTCAGCTGCAGTCTTTCTGCAAGGTGTTCTTCAGAAATGCTCCATAAAGAGATAAGTATGAAAGAAACAGATTAATTTCTGTGGAAAGAAAGGAAGAACAAAATAAAACTGCTTCCTAAAGTAAGAGGTTTTGTTCTGTGGGAAAGGGGTAGGAAGCAATAGTCACCCACCTGCAGGGGAATGGCTGCATCAGTGTTTTGGCACACAGTTTGCAACAGGAGGTAAACTCAGACAATTGATATTGGGCTGATGCCTGGTGATGGGGATGAAACAGATCTTTGGCCTCATCCTAAGTCCACGTAAATCCCCAAACATTTACAAAAGCAGTGCACTGATGGTGTAGGTCGTATAATTCTCTACAAATGCTCAAGCATCAGATTCCAGTGATCCTTTTAAATGAGAGGAGCACAACACAGTTGCTCTAATATTCCAAAGGGGAAGATGTCCACTGCATGGTCAAGGTGACTCTGTCAGAATTCCATCACACATAAACAGTGTAAAGCTGTTTATTAAAAATAACTTTTCCTCTAAAGTCTTTGTGCCCTCTGGAAATGTTTTGCTTCTTGTTGCTTTTTCGGAATAAGGTTGTATTGTAATTTTTTGTATCTATATTTGATTAGTGCCATAGGACTGCAGGAAACTACATGTAGATGAGTGCTATCATCCTGCCCTAAACGCTTCTTGTTATATAGTCCTTTTTCTCCTCCACCCACCTATGCCCACTCTTATTTTACACGTAATTTCTGTGAAATGCTTCTTGTTTGGGATGTCTTGGGTCAGATTCAAAAAGAGAAACAGAAATGCAGTTTGCAATATCCACTATTAACACTTTTTAAATCAGTTTCAGGCTGTAATTGAGTAACATACAGGAAATTTTTGAATTTCTCTACTCAGGAAAAGGTTGGTTCAGACAAACATCACAGGAGAAAGGCCTCTGCCCTGTGTCCATCACATACAGAGATGTGACACCCTCCACCAGGCATGTACACACAGAACTGCTCAGCCCCAGAGTTGAGGATCTCCTTGAGGTTTGCAGGGGAAAGCACTGGGGCTGTCAGAGGGTGCCAGGGCAGAGAAGATGTGTCTCCGCCTCTGTGGTACCTCCTGGCACCAAGCTGAGACCAGCATCAGGCTATTCCCTCCCGGCCCTGAGCTGAGGTCTAACAACTCCCTTCTTAAAAAACTGCAGAATGACTGTGCTTCACAATGCAGTTTTGTTACTTAATAGCAGGTAAATAGCGAACAGGAAAGCTGTTTACATGGAGAAGTTCTTCAAAATGTCTATTTGTAATCTTCTGTGTGGAGGTTCTCTGCTCAATCTTTGTGTGACTGTCCTTTTTTTTTATTAGGGAATTTACTTCCCATACTTTGTGAATCTACCAGACCTGTTTGAAACAGCAGTTTTTCAGGAGAAAAGAAATCAGTGAGCTATGACAAGGTTATTTTGTACACAAAATTTTTAAGAACTGCATAGAATTCAGAAATTCCAGAGGTCAGATGCATTCGGAATACCATTTTCTAAGATGTAAAAGCTGCTGAGATATTCCAGAGCTGGTATACTTATCAAGTTACAGCTTGCCAAGGAGCAAAAAGGCCTCCTCCCACTATATACTTTAACAGTGAAACTGCGAGTCATTATGTACCTATTAGAGACAGGGAAAACACTGTCCATGATAACCTCTGTTTTCTTCTCCTAGTCCTGATCAGCATGTTCTGTATTGCAAATGTGCTGTTCAAATGTACTAAAACTGCATTTATTAGGAATGTAGTGACAGTGAAATTGAGAGTGATTCAAGCTCGGGTGAAGAGCAGAGAATTACTACAAGAGTTTATCGGCGACGGTTGATTCTGAAGGTATTCTGTGATTTACGTTCTCGACACGATGTTGGCATGGATGTGGGTTGGACTGCTGTGTCAGAATGTCACTTTTGGCATACTGGAGTCCCTCTGGTAGTGTGCTTTCCCTTGCCAGTATGGATTTATAACCAAGTGCTAGGCGGTCTTTTCTTGCTTAACCCAGAAGTTTTTGGTTGTCTTCTGCTGAAAAACGACTGTGCTGCATGGCATGTTGTGTCCTTCACTGACACTGCTGTGCATGGCGTCTTAAAGACTACAGCTAGGTGCAGCGTGTTGGTCTCCTGTAGAGCAAATAGGAATTGCAGACAGATGGGTAAATTTTTTTCTCTGTTTCCTTTAAAAAAATTTAAGTTGCAAGTTAAACATTTGCAGGAATGCCTGTGAGTGGAATATAGGAGAGTATGAGCCATGTACTCTGGTTGAAACTTGTGGTCCTAGATATTTAATGGGTTCTGGTAAACCTTCTCAATATAGCAAATGATCCTGATTCTAAACCTGCCCAAGTTGATAAAAGTCTTTGCATTGCCTTCAGTAGGCTCTGTTTAGTATACTTATTTACAGGTGGCCTTTATTTACAGCACAATATACTTCATATACTGATAACAATGGCATAATCATATAAATAATTGCATTTCCCCTCATATTTTTTCTGGTGTGGTCATACAGTGCGGCATTATTTGCCTGCAGCATATAGCATGAGAAAATAATTCTGCATCAGAAACCATTATGCTAATCCCGCAGTAACTAACAGGATTTATTACACTCTTATTAGAAAACCATGTAGTCAAGCCATGAAAAAAAAACCAGCCAGGCACTTAATGCTATTATGGCACTAGCTGAGTTTGCCTAAGTTATAATTGTTATTTTAGCAATAATTTTTGACATTCCAATTGCACATATCTGTATCATTGTTGTTTCCGTGCTCTCTGGGGGGGAGTCTGCGTACAGGCACTGTGCCTTTTGTGTAATGTAGGTGGCACACAGGCTGCTCTGCACAGCTGCCAAGCAGTCCGAGATACAGACACTGTTGGAAAAGGCAGGATGACGTTTCTGTCTTCACTATGAATTGCCTCAGTATATCAGTCGTGCTTCTGTTCGGGACAAGGCAGGAAATGCAAAAAGGAGCTCAGCAGAAGTGAATGTTTTGTCCGATCCCTCATGTTTACAGGCATAACCTGCTGCCTTCCATGAAAGGCCCTGGGCAGGTCAGGGTATAACCCTTCATCAGTAATCCCCCCTGCAGATAAGACATGACTGCTCAGGCTTAGGAATGTGGTTTCTGTTTTCAAACAGGGCAGGCCTGTGGGTGATTACAGACCCTCCAACTCCGTAGGGGCGTCTCTGGTAAAACACAAAGTGTAAGTGTGCTGCAAATTTCAAACGCTGCATAGTTAGCCTGTGGCTGAGGTCCCCCACCCAGTTTATGTCTGAACTATTTTGGTGTCCACTGGTTTGGAGGCAGGAAATATTGGAGTAGAAAAGGGGAAAGTCTGTCAAAGGCAGCCTTCACTTGGTTTCCAAGTACAGAATCTGTGTTTAGAGAAAGGCACAGAAAATTGGCGGTATAATTTGGGATTGAACTTTTAACAGGAGCAGTGGTAAAGCAGCACATATAGTGTTGCAATCTGCAGCTAGTGCAGATACAGTGGGGAGGGTGTGCATGGCGAGTGGAGGCGGGTGAACCCGCTCAGTTGGGAACGTGTCTGATCTCAACTGGATTGGAGCTGTACCTGTCTCTTGATTAGAAAATACATGTGATTCTTCTGTTATTTTCTGCTCATTTATAGCTTATTTTTTAGCCCCCACTCTGCAACTCAAGACAAGCTTAGAACAAGAAAAAATTTGAAATGAGGAATCATCAAGCCTTTTAGAGAAAGAGTTTGATAGTGGAATCAACCATTTCAATGAGGATTTTGATCATGTAAAGTTCATGAAATGGTGGGCTAAAGTGGAAAAATCAAGCTTTATCATTTGTAGGGATCTGGACTTCTATTTCTGTGCATTTCTGGGAGCAGAGTTTCAGTGTGGGTGAACTGAAATCCCTGTGAGAGCGTGCACCCAAGCTGAGGATCATGGAAGAGGTCTCAGCATATAGTGCTCAGAGGCATGGAGCAACTCTCTCAGGCTGCAGAGTAAAAATAACTCACATATTCCTGCTGCAGGGCCCCAGGCAATGGTTGGGAGCAGCACACTCTCGCCTGCTGTTGCCTGAGTGCCTGGCAAGCCCAACCCCACAGCCCCAGTGCCCCTCTCAGGCTCATACTAAATGGTGCCATCACACTTCCATGGAGCGCTAGTGGGAATTAGGCTCTCCTTCTGCTCCTGAAATTTCTGGAACTCTTGGCTAGCCAAAGTTAAGAGGTGATGCAGGGTAGGAGGCAGGGACATTTTCCCTCTGGCTCTCCTGTCCCACAGGCAGCACCTGCCACATACTGATAATTAAATGATCCAGTGCTATTCTGCAGTCATGCCCAGACCACGAGGTACTTATCCTACACTCTTATGTTGTGGTTAGTTAGGAGCCAGCCCTAGAAACCTTTGTTGAATTTGTGGTCTCTATAATAAGAGCTATTTCGGACATCTGAAAAACCTGGGCACAGGTTTCACAAATGGATGCAGTGCTGTGCCCATGCTGTCAGCCCACTCTGCTGGCTTGTGTCCGGCAGCAGTGGGGAGGGGATGAGGGTGTGCTGGGAGCCTCCACTGCGCAGACCTGCATGTGGGAACTGCATTGTTTTGCTGTAACCTTTATTAATAGGATCCCAGAATGGTTTGGGCTGGAAGGGACATTAAAGATTAGCCACACCTTCCCCTAGACCGGCTTGCTAGAGCCCCATCCAATCTGTCCTTGAACATTCCGCTGATGGGGCCATCCACAGCTTCTCTGGGCAGCCTGTTCCAGTGCCTTACCACCGTCACAGTAAAGAATTTTTCCTCTATTAATTGCTCTTCGTAGTATTCATTAGTGCCTGCATGTTGCATTAAAAGCAACAGAGGTACCCACATAGCCTGCAGGGATAAAGTTTGGTAATGCCAAAACCTGGAGGATAAATGGGGTCCTGTGGAAAAAAGGCTTTGCTGTGTGCCTCCACAGGTATTGTCAGGGCTGAATTGCTTCATTACCTTTGCTCTTCTTTCACAACTTGTTTTTCCTTTCAGTGCCATTCTGCATTATTGCTAAAACTATTATTTCTGTTCAACGTCTACCTCAGTTCTCTGTTCTGGCCCAAATATGGGGAAAGGCTTTTCTCTCCCCTGGAGATATTTTCCCAGCAGTCCAAGAGCTGAGTCCTGTCAAGTGTTCAAGCATTTTCAAGCACATTCCCATGGGATTTAGCACTTCAGAGGGCTGAGCCCATAAAACCAGACAAGCAAGGACTGATGCCCATTTCCACATGTAATAGGATCATATTCTAACCTCAAGGTAGTGCAGATGTTTTTGTTTTTGCTTCTGCTTCCTTTCCCCTCTTGTGTTCACATGGTGGATTGATGGGATGGGGCATTGCAAAAGAAACAGGTTTATGGCAGTGCAGGAATGCGAGCAATTAGCACACAAGGGAAAAATAAGAGTGCTGCCACAATGTGCACATTCAGAGCCTGATCCAAAGCTCCTTTTATTCGGTCATGGCAGATATCAGTTTCTAATTTTTCATGCTTTTTCAGAGGTTGTTAAATCTTTCAAGGACACAAATTTTTGGCAAAACTGTCTAGTAAGATTCTTGCCAAAAGGTTTATGGTAGAATGTAATGGAAAATAAAATATATTTCTAAGCAGGGGTTATTAAAATCTGCTTTAATTTAGTATCTCATACTTTTGTTATTTCTTGCCAATTTTTATTGAAGACTTGTCCCTTTCCATGCATTTTGCTGTGAAATGCCCCATTGCTCATCATGGAGGGTTTGGTTCAGCCTGCACTGGACAAGTGGCATAGGAGCCTGAGCAACAGTCAGTCAAAACTAGAACCAACAGCTTCCATGGTCTTACTATTTAGAGGAAACTTATTTATGGAAAGTGAAAATGTGGCCATCCTGTAGGTGAGAAGAATTAAGGGCCTGTGTAAGGCAAATGAGAAGTGCTCCTTTTTGTGTACTCAGCTGGGCACAGCCTCTCCACAGCAGAGCTGCAGATTCGGTCTGCTCTGTAAGTTCCCTCACCCTGTATAGCCCTGGGAGAGCTGGAGCTGCCGGCCTCAGTGAGATAACACAGGGGTAAATTAAACCACACACTACAAGTGCTGTTAGGAGCTGTGTTCATCATGTTGTCCTTCGTGCAGCAAGCAACAGATCTCTGACCCAGCTCCCCGTAGGGGATGTACTCTGCCCCATTTGCAGCACCATTTCCTTTCAGGTCTCCGTGGCTTGCCTGTCGGTTTGTTGGGCTTTTCCCCCCCCCTCCTATGGCTTTAGCAACACATCTGCACACAAGCAAGTACAGACTCAGCACGGGCACAGGCGGAGAGTCGTGGCATCTGATTAACAAGGTCTCCCTGAGTAGGCAGAACTCACTAATGAAAATGACCTTAATGAAAGATGTTTGTTTCTCCTGCCACTGCCACAGAAGCTTGAGACCCCAAGGAGACTGAGACCCAGCTGCTGTTTATGCATTACAAGAATGTGATCTCGAGACTGAAGGGATTATGGCCTGATGGTGGCTTAGGCCAGTAAGGGAAGAGGTCTGAGCGCTCTGTACAGCCCCTGTTCCCATTGCAGCATTGCCTCTGGTCTTTGACAAAATTAAATATTTAGGATATTTCCATCTTGCTTATTTCCGTCTGCTTTTAAATCCCTTTTTATCCATCTGGGTAAGACACATCCAGCCGCACCTTTTTTCTCCATTGCTACAAGAACAGTAGATGTATAGGAGGAATAAAAGGGACTATTATCCCTCTAGTAACAAAACAAACATGAAGGAAAACCAGAGCTCTGACAAATCTGCAGTGAACTTTGGCACAATAGTGCAGCACCAACTGTATAACTCCATTTATCTGGAGGTCCCTGGTAACACCCATAATCTGCAAATAACTGTTAAGAAAATCAGTGGAGCTGCCAGAAGACTTTGAGGAAGCTGCTTATTTGCTTCTCCTGCCCTGAAGAGCAGTAGAGAGGATACCAGCTGGTTTTGGCAGGACTACACTCCAGTGAGCAGGGTGACATTAAAGCACTCTGCTTTGCAAAGCTTCCTGGCATGTTCTGGGGCTGAGGCTTGCAGACTGCAGCCTTTGTATGCTTTAGTCCCAGGGATATAACTGGGCTTCCAGTAATCACAGTATTAAGTTTTCTCCCTGCCTTTCTGAAGCTTTTGGTACTGTGACAGTGCTTTTGACTGGTCAAGGGTAAAATGAAGCCTGCATAAGTATGATGCAGCAGCAGAAGGAATTTTATTCTTTAGCTGTGACGCAGATGCACTAGCTTTGTGTTTAAAAACAGCTTTTGTTGACAAGGTCATCTAATGTGCCATTCTAACCCAAAGCTGGTTTGAGATCTTACAAGTAAAACTGCCAGTGGGTAAGGGTTTTTTCTTCCTAGCAAACATCCGTCTTTATAACTGCATAGGATTAGAAACGTCAGTAAATCAGATCTACCTCCTGCCAATTGTGAGCCCTCCTGCAATTTGTTTAACTACCCACTAGCAAGAGAATTGCAAAAGCTGGATTTCACGCCTGCTGACTGCTGAGTGTTTGCAGCATTTATCATTAAACTGTGCTTAAAGGAGCATGTAGCTAATTAAAAAACAAGATTCACCACACCTTTAAAATTGCATTTTATTTCGGGAGACATCTTTCAGTGCATCAATACACTTTTCATTTTACAGCTGAACGCAGAAATTCTCACTAACTTGTTTTAAGGGATAACCTTGCTCATAGCTGCAGTAAGTCAGAAGAGCCAGTACACACAAGTGGTATTGGTGTGTCAGGTAGTCTGGTGATCTTGCTGCTGGCCATGTTGTTTTATTTCTGGGGGGTTTTGTTTGTTTTTTGTTTGTTTGTGGGTTTTTTGTTTGTTTTATTGTAGTGGCTTTGGAGATCCTATTCATGAGAGGGAACCTTTCAGTACCTCTGTGCTCCGTGGGATGTCTGGGCCAGGGTTCCCTCCTGCTCCTTAGGGCACTGTGTGGAATCCCGCCAGGGGGTCTCTGAATCCACGTGTGGGAGACTAGGAAAGAAACTGTGCAGATAGTTCCCCATCTGCTATCCATCTGATTGAAGTATTAAGTCTCTGGAATCAGTATTTCCCCCTGCCATGTCTTTGTGAATAGGAAACCCCAGAGGTTTCAGTTCCCCAAACCTTTACCCAGTCAGTGCCCCCTGCCTCAGCAGCAGTCCCGGTCCCGTACTGGTTTCTTCTGTCTCGCTCATGAGAAAGGAAGCAGTGGCTGCCATGCGGGGCCCCGCTCGCCTCATGGGCCAGCCTCTTACTTCCCTCCTCCTGTCATTGCCTGACCACAGTCCTTCGGCAGGTGTGTAATTTCTCCTTCCTGTGACCCCTCAACAGAGTCCTACGGGGGAATGAGTTGTCCAGGCTCCCCCTGAAAGCTTCGGTAGCCATTTGTTCTGCTGTGCTTTTGTAGGGATGCCACCATTCCCAGGCCTGGGGACCTCAGCTGTGTCCCTTCAGCCCCAGGGGTGTCTCATCCTTATGTCCGTATACAGTGGAGTCCACCTGCCTGTGGGGCCTGCGTGTCTCTGGGTGCTGCTTCCTGAAGCACCAAAATTCAGCAAGTTCTACAGTTTCTATTTAGCCTGTGAAAGCCTGGGGAAGAGGATGTGCAAAATGTCTGAAACTGTTTCATTGCTTAATTATCAAGTGATGATTTCAATACAGCTTTCAATATGAAAGAAGCAGAAATTCTGCGCTTGTAAAGAGTGACGAATGCTGGCCGGGGGCTCAGCCCTGACAGGGCTGTGCTCAGCTCTGCAATGCTCCCCTTTGGCTCCCGCCTGCTGCCTTTCCCCCAGAGCAAGGGAAATGGAAAAGCTTGGCTATAGAAAAGACCACAAATGGCTTGTAATCATAAGGAAAGGCTTATTTTGCTTGGAGCTTAGAAATAGCATACAGTCCTAATGTTACAATGTACATATTGAAAAAGCTGTGTTTGTAGGGAAAACGGCTTAAAAAAAATAAACATGGCATCACTGTGTTTGTTATAGAGCAGTGCCAGGAGCTTATGTAGACAACTGTGTAGTGTATAGGCCACAGTAAAAAGGAATTATATTTTCCCTGTGCTGTTTAGTATGTGAAAGCATTATGAAAGCTTGATGTTGAGCTTTAATAATCTAATTTTAAATATTATTTTGTTGTTAATGTTTATATAACATGTTTTATACAATGTTTCTTTCTTCTTTCTTCCTCTAGTTGTAAATTTTTCCATAGTGGGTTGAGGGGAGAAGAAAAGTTTTAAGGATTTTTTTTTTGTTTGTTTAAGGGGTTATTCATTTACAAGTGGAAATTTTTCATATGTAGGCCAGCTACATTATCATTATGTTTGCTTTATTTATATGAAAGTTATAAGCGCAGACAATGGATATTTTTGAAGCACCAAAAGCAGTGCTTGCTTCAGCACCCAGATTTGGAAACATGACCTTGTGAGGTAAAGTTAGCCAAGTTCTTCTGGAACATAAGTTCACGACTGCCAGCTAGCCTTAGACTCTAAAGTAATGTCATTTATTTATGATTTGAGCAATAATCTTGGTGGTGGAATTAAGTCACTAGCATAGCAGTTAGGAAACTGCTTTTACATTAATTTACATTGGACCTGTAAATTGCTGGTGCTACACAAAATGATGGCTGGAGTGCTGCCCATGTCAATAAGTCATGGACTGGGCTCTAAGTCTGGGCAGGTGTTACCGTGCCGGGCAAAGTGTCATGTAAGATGCCTTTCTCCATTTTGTAAATGCTGAGAAGTCTTGTCTTCTGTGTGTGTGTTTCAGACCTCGTGTTTAGCTGCTATAGACAGACCTGTCTTTTTAAATCCCAAATATCCCCCATGTAAGAGACCATGTGTCTGTGTGTGCTGGGCACTGAGAGGCTGTGAAAAGTTAATTGATGTCTGATTAGAGATTCTATCATCATGAATATGTGCCTCCGTCTCATAGGACTCAGACTGGCCGCAAGAGTCTGTTGCACAGAGAGCTTCATACCATGACTTAGTTAATAAGAGCAATGTGCTGGAAGCTCACTGCAGGCTTTCAGAACACATTCTGTAGCAAAAATGCACAGATATCGGCATGCTAAATGAACAAGGCTTTCATGCAATTTGTGTGACATAAAGCAAACTGTTACATAAAGTTGAAGCTGGCATATGCTTGTTGCTTGGATTGGTGTGGAAATATGTGTGGGTTTGACAGAATATAGGCTCTATTGCTAATCTTATAACACGTTCTTTAGGGTGAGGAAGCAAAAAACATTCCTGGTGAATCTGTAACAGAGGAACAGTTTACCGACGAAGAAGGCAACATCATCACGAGAAAAGTAATCATGAATTACATCACTGCTCTGAGTCTTTGCATTCAAGTAACTTATTTTTAACATACTTTCTCCCCTTAGAATCTAGGGGAAAAAAAAAAATCGATACTTTTCATGTATTGCTTCCCACAGATCACCCGGAAGGTAGTAAGACGCGTTGTTATCCCTCATGAGAGGAAAGTTGGTGAAATGGTAATGGAACGGGGACTACCAGGAAATAACAGTAGACACAGAGGGTTGTGTTGACTGCTAGAAAGTGCTGCTAAAGGGCTGGAGGTTTGCATTTAACAAGAAGCCTTGGCAAAGTGCGGTGCTTGCAGTTATTGGCAAGTTGTGCGTTTGGGTAACGGGGCAGGGGTGTCTCTCTGTGCTGTGTGTGTGGGCAGGGGGGGCACCAAGGGGGCCCAGATAAATTCTCTTGGCACAGAGCATTAAGGTCTGTCTCTCTAAAACAGGAAGCAGGCTGAAGGCATAGGTTTGGGGCCTGTTTTGTGCCATTAAGATGAGCCGTGTCCATGGGTTTGGTTAAGCCCTTGCAGCCTTTGTGCCTTACACCTGTAGGTGTATTTCCACCAGCTCAAAGGAATGGGCTGCAGTCTGATCCCCACCAGCCTCTTGCTCACCTGTGTTATACCCCTGTGCTAGTCACTGAAGGTTTGCAGGATTCAGGGAACAAGAACACACCCAAGCAATGGTATCCTTTACAAGCAAGCACCAAGACAGGATTTTTGTCCCTGGTGGTTAAAACTGGAAGCCCTTCTGCAGGGCTGGACTATGCCCAGCTTCATCACTCTGAAAAAGAAAGGACAGTGGGAAGGACAGGACTGTTGTGCACCAGCATGCCCCAACCCTTCTTGCAGAGAGCTCCAGGGGTATGAGCAGGCTGTGCATCAGCTGTCCTCTGTCCCAAGGAGCCCTTGGGGGAATGGGCATCACCTCTGGAAACAAACAGCTTCAGAGTAGCTCATGCCTTTTTCCCCAGCACATGGCCCTTGGAGGTCTTTGTTTCAGTAAAACTGTCATTGGGGTTAATGAAATTCTTGTCTGAGTGAAAACAGATTCAGAAAGGAAGATAACAAATACTCTTTATCTACTGGTAGTAAAAAAAGAAAAAGAAAATAAAGGTGGAGGGACACACATGTCACAGAAAGAAGAGAATTGAAACAAGCATATTTCCATTCCCTCTTTCATAGTCATTTATCAGGGAAAAAAAAGAATTCCTGCCCAGCAAGGGAGAAACATTTTCAATTTACTGCACCAGATTAGATTAGTTGTAAACTACAAATAGTTACAAATACATCAATGCAGATCACCTGAGGGGTAAATTCTGCCAATAGCCACACATAAGCAGATGCCTTTCTCTGATGTGAGTAAGGCTTGTGATTACTGGAGTATTTATTTTTAGATGATTATTGAGCTACTTTTAATGAGCAAAGATGAACTTTATTTTGGGGTTTGATGTTTTAAAGACACTGAAACCTGCACTGCTTGTCACTGTCATTTGTCTTACTTTTGTGCTGCTTCACTGGTGGTTTTTGCTGGCTTTCTTCCTCCTCGCTTTACTCCATTACTAACCTGCTCACTTTAAAGCACAGACGTTGTGAAACATCATAAGAGAAGCCACAGCCTATGCTGTTGGAAATGTCTGCCAATCTGCGTGCCCTGGGAGGCCAGTTGGGAAAGGAGATTTTTCCTTGACAGTGGCCCTGGATCCCAGTGCAGGTTGGCAGGGGCTCTGCCGAGGACTGCCAGCTGGGTGCTCCAGCCCAGGGGTCATACTGAAATTGTAGACCTGTATTTCCTCCTTGAAGATGATATTTCAGACCTGTGCTTTTGCAGATCAGCAGAGTGGATAAATAGTTTGTGTGTATCTTTGAAATGAAGTGTTAATGTGATTTAACTGCTTTTTACTTACCCTGTTACAGCAAAATGTGGAGCCTGTTTTGGAAGCAGGTTTATAATTACAAGTGCTCTCTGCTGACTATGTTAATGTTTATATTTTTCCTTTGAAGCAGGGAGAAGCTTATAAGGTTAAGACAAAGAAAGAAGTCAGACATGTGGAGAAGAAAAGTTACTCATGAAAGCTGAAAGCCGACCACTGAACGGTCAGTGTGATCCGTTTTCTTCCATTGCTGAAGGCTTTTGCCAGCACGGCGCTGTGCAGCACAGGGAATAGCACCTGGGCTGCACAATGGCTTGACTCTGCTACCCTGACATTGCTTTACAGCTGCAAAGCTCAATAGCTTGTCCTTGATCTTGTAAGCAGAAAATGACCTTGTGTTCATGTTTAGAAATTGAGCTTTACTTCTTGGAACATAAAGCAAAGCAATACTGAGGCACGTGCAAGATTTTTGGGAGTTTCACAATGTCTGTTGTTTGTAATCCTTTCTACACTGCTTTCTACCCCTAAAAATTAACTTGAACACAAATAGTAAAGGAGCTGCACACAAGTAAATCTACTGGGAGTGAAAGGCTTCTTCCACTGTCAGGTGTGGGATCTGAGGGCAGTTACGCAAGTCAAAGTCCTTGTAAGTGAAGTGTCTCAGTATTTGCCAACAAATAATCCCTACCAACTGTTTCTTGTGAATTTTATTGATCCAGCCTTAACGATTGTAGCAAACCAGCATGATGGTATAAGGGCTTCCCAAGCTAAAACCAAATGTACAGCCTAAGACACCCTTGCAGGGGCTCTGTAAGGGTGTGACGGGGCAGCCTGAAGCCAGAGGCTGCTTTGTCTCATTGACATAGCTACAGTTACACAGAAATGTGCCTGTAACTACAGGAAGAGCCTGTCCGTGTCTATCAATGCTGGTCAGTCAGTCATTGTTCCAAGTGCATAAGTTTACCATGTTCAGGTCTGCTTTCTACTCAGAACTTCTCTTAGTTTTTTTGGTTTCAGGAACTGGGCAGAGGAAGAGTTTATGAAGTGCAAGTCTATGTGTTACCCTTTTCTTGTACATCTGGTATTGGATTGACTGTAGGATTTAAGAGCAGGATAAACAGGACATGGAAAACATACCAGATAGTGATGTGGAAGAAAAGGACAGAAGCAGAATCTCTCCTGAGTCACTAGTCCCTTCTGACTGCTGCAGTGTAAGGTAGACCCTAAAGTCACGTGTGCGTGTGAATAGTGCTATTTGAGATGAGCAGCACTCAGTGTGTGGGATCTAGCTGAGGGATTTATGGGATCAAGCCCCAAGGAGCAAGCTCTGTGAGGCAACTGGCATGCTTTCAGCATATGGTAAGCACCTACTGCATCCATCTAGCACAACTGCTGAATTCCTGCTTTTATTGGGAGCCCTTCTGTGTGTGCTGATAGAATAATACAGCTTCACCTGGCTTGCTGCTCAGTGTACTCATAAAATATTTAATATTTTGAAAAGGGAAGTGATTCCTCTGAAACATCTTTCATGGAGTTCAAGGATACAGGAGGAAAGCAAGGTAAAGGGATGGCACTGCTTGTATGAAATTGTGTCCCATGTTGGCTCCTGTGCTGTTCCACTGGCAATGTGCAGGGGCAAACCAGCGGAAACATGTAAATTCAAAGGCACTGAAGGCAAGGTGGGGCATTGAACCCCATAAGCAGTGCAACTAAAGAGCCTGCCAGCATACAAGCTTGGTGCAACACACCTTGGGGATATGAGAGAAACATTTCATTTTAGAATAAAGTTACATAATTAAGGCAGTCCTTGCCTAGTGTATGAAACAGAGTCTGACCTTCAGGAAGCCAGAGACTGAGTTCCTCAGAACCAGATTTGCTCCCATGACTGCTGATGCATTTCTCCTGTGATTTCCAGTAGGCAACACTTTTGTGCTAGAGCCCCTAAGGAACTCCGAGAGTCTGCCTTAGATAATGAACCTTTGCTCAGGGGGAACTTTGTCCTTTAAGATGAATCCAAACTTTGATATGATAAACATGACCAAATGTGCATTAAGTAATTGTTAGCCCAATCAAGAGTCCATTGAAAACATTTTATTTGGATGCAGAAATGGAAGTATTTGCACAGGCAGGAGATTCTTAAAGAAAACCAGTTTGGTTTATAATCACAAAAGACAAAAAAAATCTTGTTGGGGAGGCAGAGGTGGTTCTTTTCCTTTGGGTGTTTAAAAAAAAATAACAATGCTAGCTAGATTTTGCTGTGAAAATGTCTTTGTCACCATTGCAAATACACCCATTGTGAAACATAGGTTGAAAGGAAAAGCTTAGAACTCTTGCGTGCAATTCCTCTGGACAGCAGCGTGTGAGCTGGCGTGACTGCTGCAATGGGAACAGGCGGCTTTTAGCAGCAGGACGGATTTATGACAACTGTAGATGTGGCCAAGGACAGATTGCTTTAGCATGGAAGGAAAGTGTGGACCTGTGACCTGCTTGGTAAACAGGCATGTCTGTGCCAGCCTGAATCCCGCAGGCACTGCACAAGCCACGATCCCGAGCAGGCTGTGGTGTCCCAGGTGCTGGGGAGCCGCAGGTCTTCCAGCTCCCGCTCCTGGTGTGTTTGTATTTCTGCTTCCTGCCCTCTTCGCTGCGAGACATCGCTGTTGTACAATACCAGGCTCACTGCCCTCACGTGCATGGCTCCGTTTGGAAGGGCAGGAGCAGGAGCTGGGCCCCGTCTCCTCAGAGCTGGGCGGGAGATGGATGGGGCTGCTTCTCTTCCTTGTTTTGTCCTTCACCAAGCCTCCTAAAGCCTGGACTCTGCATTCCTGGCTCTGCCAGTCACGTTTCCCGAGCAACTGGCAGAGGTGGATGTGCAAGGAGAGCAGGTTTTCCATCACTGTTGGGGGTGCTTGCACACAATGAAGAAAAACGTGCTGTGGAAGCAGCAGCTCTCTCCTTCTGGAGATGATGACATTTCTTTCACAATAAAAGTACCTATTCCTTGTCATCATTGGGTCTGAGGAGCTGGTGCTGTGTCTGGGGTGAGGAAGTGCAGCATGTTACAAACGTATTTGTAAATCAGTTCAGGAGCAATGTGGACAGCTGCAGCTGCATTTTCCCCTCATGCTGAGAGCTCAACTAATGTCATTACCTACCTAGAAAGTGTGTGATTTATCCATTGCAGAATTCCATCATGCCAATTACAACTTTTCTTTTAGTCAGGAAAAGGCACAAAATTGATTCTAACGAGATATTCTGAAATGATTTGTGCTCTCTCTTCTTTCCGCAGGACTGTGTGCTTTTACTGCCAGTATTCTAGAGGGACACTCATGGAAGAAAAATCAGCAGGAATTAAACATTCACCTATAAAAGTGTGCGTGTGTTTGCTGCTTCCCCACATTAACCGCATGGTTTTTATGCAAAAAGAAAAAAAACAAACAAACAAAAAAACCCAAACAAAAAAAAAATTAGCATGAGCCAATTTACAGAGCATGGAAATTCACATTCATTCACAGGATTGGAGGGTGCGCAGTTACCAATGCAGTGTACATACAAGATGCCATGCTGTTAACAGCTTCTTTCAAGCAGTTTGATGTCATCTCAAAAGAAATAAATTCCTGTGGCCAGAGAGGATGCGCGAAGATGAAATTGTTAAACCATGGAAAGACACTAAAATTACTAAAATCCACAACAGCTCGCCTTATTTTTCTTGGACCCAAACTGTCAGGGTATAAAACACTATTTGTTTCTTTTTTAAACATCAATAGTTTTGCTGTAAATAAATAACACTGTATAAATTCTAACAAAATAGAATAAATGCTGATAAGGCACTGCCTTTTCGATCACAAACAGAATATTGCAAATGCATTGAGCCGGCTAGGTGTCTCAAATGGCTGCACCTACAGGGATATTCTGGGTGTATCTTCACAGATTCTTGTATATTAGCAATTATAATGTTTGTATATGCAAAAACGCTAGCTTGATTTTAAAAAAATCTTTAAAATCTGCTGCAAATTTAAATGATTCCCAAAATGAGGAATTCTGTAGTTCTGTGAAAATTTTTCTTCAGAGTACTAATATTTTGATGCATGTGTTTCACCTTATTTTGATTAAATCTTTTCCAGTTTTGCAAACACTATACTGCAACATGAAAAATAAGATTTTATCTGTAAACACAAAGCCCTTCATCTAATATTTGTTGCTGTTGCCAATTTTTCAATGAAATTACCTAAGACCCATAACATATACAGTAGTTGCATTATGGGGAGGGGGGTGCTATCTGTTCTTGCTTTATAACGGGGGTAATGCTTGCAGCTTTAGAAGTGGGTTGGTGCTCCAAGGAGCACAAGTTTGGGATATTTTTAAATGAACTGAAGAGAAATTATTAGCTAATAGACTGGCAGCACGCTGTAAAATTATTACTGTATTGTGTACTGGCTATAAGATGTAGAATCTTTCAGTAAGCCAATCATCTGTAATCATCCTAGCAGTGTAATATTAGGTTGTTAAGGCTGCTGTGTTTTAAAGGGCATTTTTATTTGGGTTTTGGTGAAATACTTTAATTTGTTGATTATATTCATATGGAAACAGCATTCATTGATAATAGCTCTAATTACATATGTATGAAAACAACAAACACTGGATGATCTAGTTGATTATTTAAGCATAAAATAAATTGTGTTAAAACTCTTGGATAACGTGTATTTGGCAGTGTTCTTGTACCCTACAGACATGAGGCTTCGCAAGGCCGGCTGTAAACCACCCCTGGCTCTCAGCTTCTATTTCTCTTTGCTTCTTTTGTTTGTTCCACCTCCTCAACTTGCAAGTGTGACAGGCCATCACTTGGCAGGCTGTTCTCAGGTTGGAGGAACAGGAGGAAAACACATCAGCCGGCAGCACGTGCCCAGCAAAGCTAAGGAGAACCCACCTCCCTGGGATGGAAGAGTGGTGGGGAAAGGGCCTGTGCAACAGGGGTATGCACAGCCTCTTCTCCAACATGTGTGAGCCCTGGACCTCCTGCCGTTTCTTTTGCCCCATTGAGAACGACTACCAAAAAAAGTTTTCTGCCCAGAGCATATCAGTCAGACTAATAACCAGTGCCCATAACCAACCCAGTGCCCATGGCATTAGATGGCATTAGAGTGTGCATCCCCTCTATGTTGCATGGACTTCCTGTGCATCATAGGTGATGAAACACTATATTAAAAATGTGGCCATAACAAAGGTTTGTAGGCAGCATTGTTGCACTCACTGTTCTGAACTGCAGGCTTCTACTTGGGTGCAATAAATACAGTTTATTACTCAGGGATCAGTTTTACCTGGCTTTTAAGGCCGCATGAAGATGAAGTATTTCACCCCAGCGTGGCACCTGAGGAAGAACCGCTCCTACAGATCCACCTCAGTCTGTTTGTTATCTTCTGATCCCGCAGGAACTGGTCCTCACCTGGGGTCAGTCAGCAAAGCTCTCCTGACTGTGGTGAGGAACATTTGACTTCAGGAGAATGTAACAGGTTAGTTTGTCAGTGTTCCTGAGTTATTAGGGCCACCAGCTTTTGAAGTTGTGACAGTAAATGAAGTGGTTTTCGTCATTTGAGCAGCCAGTCTGTGTCGCAGTGCATGTTTTACCTAGGTCAGGATACTGCTGGTAAAATGCTGATGGTTCAGGTCCTTACACCACACTTTGGAGGACAAATGCTGCTTTACAACACTGGAGAACAAAGCCATCTTATTGCAGTTCCCAGTCCAACAGCAGTGATCATCCTCCTGGAGAGCTCATCATCCAGATGCCTCCTTCCCTCTCACGAGTATCCAGATCAGCTGAATGAAAAAGAATGGTTTTGGTAACTGATGTACAGATGGATACATTTAATATTATATTATGATTGTACAGTTGGAAGCAAAGGCTGTGGTGACAATCAGCAGGAAGGCGGGAGCACCGTTGTAAAAGAGTCTCACTTCATCTCTAGCAGCATCCAAAAGGCAGCATTTCATTTGACTCATCTCTCCTCTCTGCCTGGTCCCCTCTTAGTATCTGATGCTGACGTGGAAAAAAGCTGTGATTGTACCTGGAATGGCAGCTCTGGGAGGCAGAATCGCTCTTTATGTAGACAGAAAAGTGGGGTTGCCTGTGCAGGTAGCAGAGGCTCCGGAGGATGTTTTTGCAGCAAGGCCTGGTCATGGGGAGCACTTGGTGCCTGAGCAGTCTGTGACCATGCCAGATGCCTCTTGGGCCACCTGGGCTGGCTCTGTGTGTGCCCACCAGGGCAGCCCCCAATGCTGGCAGGTCCCAGTCACCAGCCCCTGCTGCACGGGCCAGCCCTGTCACAGCTTGCTTCCCCTGATACAAAGAGACAACAAAGAATGGGACCTCTGTCTCTAAATTTGCGGAGTTTAAAATTTCATATTAGATGCTGCACAAACAGGATTTTCTGGGTGTTGGTTTGTTTTGCACTGAGTGTATTGATTCCAACAGTAGCTCAGGATATTTCAGAAAAACAAGGTTGAAGTGTAAATGGTCATTTGAGAAGGAAAACAGAAATCTTGCCAGAACTAGCAAACAGCACAGACAGCCCTGGAGTGAGTGAGTGCCCTACCTAAATGTGCATTTTTCCTTTTTTTTTTTTCATGTTTTCTCCAGTGAGAGCGTTCCCCTTAGAGGCAAAATTGTAAGTCATGGGACTCTGATTGCATCTATTAAAATAAACTCAATTGCTAAATACAGCGTTCTTTTCATCCTTTGATATTTGATTTAGCGCTGCCTAATAATGCTGCAGAGTATCCTACCATATTTTTCCCATTTCTGAAAGAATATCAATTACATTTTATTTGTGGCCAGTAATAGTTTTAATGTCAGAAATTCTAAGAGCTCCCGTAGTGCAGGGCTGACATTAGTGGGATAAATGGCAGTTGCTTGCAGGATTGCAGCACCCTGCTAATTAATGCTAATTTCCTGGGGTGTTGTTTAACACAGGCTTTGTCTGTACCAAGCACTGTGCAGGAAATCAAGAAGTGCTCTACCAGGGGCTGCTGCAGCCTGGCATGCCGCTCTCTCTAAATCCTCTCCATGCTCTCTAAGGAAGGAGTTTATAACTAGGGCTTCTTTGGGCAGGATCAAGTCAGTAACATTAGACGAAACTCACTGAAGTCCATCAATGGCAATTTTTACCAAATTTTTATGCAAACTCAGCATGAGCAACTCGGCCTGGAAGCCAGTACGTGCGGCTGCCCCGGTGCAAGCTGTGAAGCTGTGCCAGCCCTCCTGCCCCTACCAGACCCCTCCCAGCGAGGGGGAGCAGGCTGGAGGGCTGGGAGTTGCCCTGGCTGAGGCTAGTGCAGGGATGCTGGGCAGGGTATTGGCAAGGGGCTTGGGTTTTGTCCTAGCCATTGCATGAGGTATGAAAAAGCTACTGCTGACCCAATGCCTCCTTGGCTTTGGGGTGATGTGTGGGAATTACCAAAGGGCAGGAGCAAGGGGTGAATGCAAACAGGACCTCTGTTTTCATGGCAGGTCCTGCTGAACTGGGGCTGGAGGAGGAGCTGCTCCTGGCTCAGCTGCTCTCTGGCCCCTGAGTGAGACAGGGAGGGAAAACATGGTCACAGTGTAGAAGAAAATATTCTTGCTTTGTTGAAAGCACAGTGGTTTTCCGATAGAGACGTGGACCCTTTAGACTCAGCCTGCCACAAATGCTTGACATAAAAAATTGTCCATTACTGAGAGTGGAAAAGGTTAGTGAAGGACAGAAAAATTAGCTGCTCAAGAATAATCTATGTATGTGCCACATTTTTCATAACTGCTGAAGCTAAAAACAGTATGCAAATTGTGCATGGCTTTGTTTATTTGACCCTAAGTCCTGGAGGAAGGCAAAGATTTATTATAAATGTTTTGTTGGTACTTTTCCCATCATGCTAATGTTCAATTATTGAGAGCTATTTGGGCTATAAACCAGCAAAGTACAGCAATCCCCTGTTCACCAACTTCCTTGGAAGGTTTCCAGAGGCTGGATATCGTTATGGCATGGTAGGACCAGCAGAATCAACATAGTATGAACTCTGAAAAAAATTCCCTGGGAGAACAAGCAAAGTCCCCAAGCTGAAGATGCGTTAGCTAGTGATCGGTTGCTGCATGGCACATTTTCATAGTCAGATACTCTATTCTACAAAGAGACTTCTTTTCTAATACAGGTTTCTGATTAAATAATTGTTGTTCATAAAAAGAAAGCAGTATTACATTATTTTCATCTGAATTGTTTGTTAGAAAACATGTTTTAACTTGCATTAATAGATGCCTCAATCCACAATATTAATGAGACGGGTTTTTTCCTGCTCATACAAATATCTTTCAAATCGAGGTTTCTCCCCTTCAACAAGCCTCCCACAATCTCCATGTATGCACTCCATTTTCCCCTTTAAATATTCCCTTGGATACAGGTCACATTGTCACATTCTTTTTAATGCTGCTTCAGTTTATTTTCCTAGCAGTATTTGTCATTAATAGCATTTTAATACAACTTTGTCTTTCCCTCCTCCTACTCCCCCTGCCCCCCATTTCAGTCAGGTACTGTGCAGACTTTTCTTTCCTGGGGTTAATTAGCATCAAGTTGGCCTTTTCCTCTTCAGTCTATAACTACTGAATATTTTAATAAAATTGTATTCTTATAGAAGGTCTTCCAGCTGATTAATGGACCTCTGGAATTACATTAAGGAATTACATTAAATGTCTGACCATACCTCTTCTAACCCCTCACATCTAGAAATGTATTTTATACAATATTTTGACTATTGATGTCAGTTTATGAAACACTGTTTCTAATTGCCCATTACCTCCTGTAATGGTAGTTTGTATGAATAAATCCTTGCCTTTATTTCTTCTTCTTGACGTGATTGTCTGCTTTGCTACTGTAACAGTGCTGGTGACATTTTCAGATTCTTTATTTCAGCCAACACCTTCCCCTACCCCCCTGTAGTTTTGCATTTATTTTTTGTACAATAAAAAGTCATTGAGGCTCAAAGGGTGGGGACCTCATCCTGCAGGTGGTGTGGTGGTGGCAGGCTGGTTGTTGTGGCTTTTCACAGAATAGTTTGGGTTCGAAGGGGCTTTTAAAGGTCATTTTTTCCAACCACTCACCACCCACAGTGGGGACCAGAGGCCCACAGCAGTGCCTGAGCAGCCTTGTCCTTGGGGCAGCCTCTGCTGTGCACCTTGTCTTTAAAAGGGGGTTTTCCTAATTGTGCTTATACCACATAGTTATGTTTTTTAATTGGTTTGGCTGACATCTTACAGATGTGAAAAGCATGTGATTTTTTTGGTTTTGGAGGGGTGGGCTTGGAGTAGTTGGCTCCGATTGTAATTAAATATACAGGTGCTACTTTTTAAATGACTGAATGCCATGATGACAAGAACAATGCCACCTCAGATCTAAGCATCCAAGGCCCTTGAGTTTTCCTCCCACTCCTCCACTGACTCAGTGTTTGTCATTGGGCAAGTGCCTCAGCTTGCTACCTCCCTTTCTTGCCTTCCGGGGCTATTGTGCGAATTAATTAGATAATGTTTCAGCATGGCTTTGAACTAGAGAGAGCTACAGGAGTGCCAAGTTATAATTTACTGTTATGAAAGTCAGTGTGCTGGCTGGGTGCAGGACCTCTGATGCCAGCGCAGCAGAGAGGGACAGCGAGGGGAAAGCTCCCTTTTTGCCACAAGATCCCTTGTGCCTACATCCACTGTCTGCACCACTCCTCTCTAGAAATGCTCTGCTGAAGGCAGCACCAGCAGCTGCCTTGCGTGATCCCAGGGATGTAGCCCTTGACTGAGCCAGTCCAGCCCGGTTGCTGGGTTGGGGGTGTTGCCTGCACCTCCCTGCCTGTTTTGGGGCTAATTTTGGTGTCTGAAGGAGCAGCGGACACGTCCTCTGGAAAATTATAGTGCTCCAAATCAGCAGAGCACTTAAGATTAACATTGATAGGTCTGAAGAGTGGCTTAAGGTTAAGCACGCCGTGGGGCTTGCTGGGTAAGATTAGCCTGGAGCAGATGCGTGTTTTGCTGATACAGGTTTTCAAAATATTTAGGCCTTGATTCAGCAAGACACTCAAACATGAGCAGTCCTGCTGAAAGCAATCGAAATAACTGGCTGATCAAAGCTGGGCAGATGGATGGAGAAAGAACATTAAGTTACAAACCTGCTTGTTTTTAGTTTGCTTGGAGAAGCACATGTGCATCCAGGCAGAGACAACAGAGCAAACTGGCTTTCCTGCTGTGGCCCTTGCTGTGGAAGGCGGACATGAAATAACACTTCCTCACAACCCAGCACGGTTCAGCCAGCTTCCCAGATCCCAGCAGATCTATTTAAAAGCAATTCTGTTGAATTGTAGCGACCTGTCCAAAACAGTGCTCACTATGAGTTGAATCCTATTTTATTCCCTCGGGCTTTTTATTCCACAGCCCATGGTGGTGGAGAGGTTCAGCCCAGGCACTGCTGCAGGGCAGAGGAGCTGGCAGCCACCCTGGGCAGGCAGACTTGTCCGCCCCTGCAGACCCAGGGGTCACCAGGGGTTGCTGCAGGGGCATTTTAGGACAGCACCCAAAAGATCTCAAGAGGCCCCATGGACATCATCTAGCTGATCTGTGGAGACCTGTGCATCTATAGCAGCATCTCATGATGCTGGCCAGTGCTCTTCTGTTTTGGGAGGAATCCCACCCAAATGAAGCCCAGAGATGCGAAATCCAGCTGGGGGGCAGCAGCTGCCAGGGTGGCGCCAAGGGTTGCTTTTGCTCATGGCTTTATTCCATTTTAATGGTGTCACCAGGCTCAGTATGGAGATAATGGGATGCAGAAGTGCAGCTCAGTTTCCACAGGGCCAGGTAGGTGATGCAGGACCCTTTCCAGCCTGACAAACCCTGAGCTGGTGCCTCCTGATGTGGCAGAGGCAGAGTTGTGGGGCTCTGCTAGGGCTGGATGGGGACCCCCACTCGCCCCCCCTCCATTCTGAGCTCTGTTTGCACAGGAGCATCATGTGCCGGGGTCAGACACATGGACAGGCACCACAACCAGCAGTTCCCATGGCTGAGAACAAGGAACAGCCCTTCTCTACTGCTTTTCTGGTGATTAAGAGACCAAAAATAAAATGACCTGCACTTATATTCCCAGGCAGGCGAAAAGAATAATTACTTTACAGAGATGGAATTCCTTCATATATTACAGCCATTAAAAAGAGTAAAATTTGAAATTTACTGTGGCATGGAACAAAAAGGTAGTGCAGTGAGAGATAATGAAATCCTTACTTGCCATTAGTGGAAAAATTACTGTTGTTAAAAGACCCCTTCATAAATAATTGAGAAACCAATTATACAGTCTTGGTGCTTAATTTATCCAGGAGCAATATGGACCATGTTGTGCCATAGAATGCACAGCTCGTACCCTCCGTTATAGCTTGCTGCTGCTCTGGGAAGAAACGGCAGGGAAAAAAGGAAAGAAACTAATGGACATACTACTCAGGAAATACGTTATCAGTAATGAGAGACGGGTGACGATATATCTTAATTGACAGTGATTTTACTGGTGTATGGAGGCCTGAACTAACGCGGGGTGTGAGTGCGGGCTGTGCCTCGGGGTGAAACACAGCCGTGCGGTCCGTGTGTGAGGGACCCCCGGGCACATCCCGGGACACGGGGCGGTGCGTGAGGGTCCCCCGCGGGTTCGGTGTGAACCAGAGTGCCCCCGGCACACCGCGGCCGCGGGTGCGGTGTGCAGCGGAGCCCCCCGGGGTCAGTCCGTGCACGGCCGGCCCCGGCCCCCAGAGCCCCCCGGCCGCGGCGGTGCCGGCGCTGTCCGCCAGGCGGCGCTGTGGGCGGGGCGGGGCGGGGCGCGCGGCCGGCCTGGGCGCCGGC
>JAWWEU010000160.1:6378717-6448363 GCA_035583155.1 Acropternis orthonyx
GGGCTCCGGCGGCTCCGGCTCCTCGTCGGGGGGCGGCAAGGCGGGCGGGATCGTGATCTCGCCGTTCCGGCTGGAGGAGCTGACGAACCGCCTGGCCTCGCTGCAGCAGGAGAACAAGGTGCTGAAGATCGAGCTGGAGACCTACAAGCTCAAGTGCAAAGCGCTGCAGGAGGAGAACCGCGACCTGCGCAAGGCCAGCGTCACCATCGTGAGTGCGGGCGGGCGGGCGGGCCCGGCGGGCGGGGAGCGGGGGGTGTCCCCGCCGCGGGGTGTCCGCAGGGCGGGCCCGGCCCCGGCCTCCCCGCCGCCCCCCCGGGGCTGTCACCGCGGCCCGGCCGGGGGGGCACACGCAGGTGGGGCCGCCCCTTGCCCTTTACGCGAGGGCGGCCGAGGCGGTGCCCCCCGCCGGCCCTGCCCCAGCGGCCGCGGCCCGCGGAGGGGCAGCGCAGCGCGGGGGGCGATGCGGCGCGCTCCCCCGAAGTTGCTCAAAGTAGAGATTTCCTCGGAGTTTTAAGTAATCTGTGGAGATTACGGATTATCTCTCCGGCCGTCACCTCTTCAGCCGCCGTACAGCGGCGAGTCGCGTCTCGGTGGCGGAGGAAGTGTTTGGTTTGTCTGTAATGTTTTGTTAGCTGTGGTAATGCGAGAGGTTATTTGAAAACTCGTTTAAAATAAGCCCCTTAAAAATAGTGCGAGTAGCACACACAGCACTCTGTCCCGGCAGGAGCTCAGCTCCTGGTTTATGAGCACGCCGAGGATAACTTGGAGTTTAACACCATTTTATGTGGTGCTGTTCCGCATCAATCCTCAGTACAGTGCATATGAAAACACTGCGAAAATGGTGTTTTCTTCTCTGCGAGTTAGGAGTTAGTAGTTTAAATGAGGGGGATTTTTGCTATTTCAGTGGCTAGAGTGTTTGTTCAGGTGTTGTAAGGGTTATGGCCTCCATGCAAAGTCGGTAACTTGCTATAGACAGATTGAAGGTAACCTTTATACTCCTATGCACTGTCTTGTACATCCTTGCCAGTGCAGATGGAGATGCCTTGAGAGAGAGCGATCCCACCTGCGAGTGCTCACTCTCGTCTCATTTGAATTTTCGCAGTGGGTACTTTGTTATGAGCACAGTGTCTGTTTTACTGATAATCAGTTTTTCCATTGTCGATATATCTAGCAAAGAAATGGAGCTTGCCTAGGCAAACCGCTCATCTGCTCCCAGTAGTAAGCATTCAGTGTCTAGCAGGATGTGGGCCGGAAGAGTGCATGAAATACAATACAAAAGTAATTTATTCAAGGATGACAAATGTAGTGGTAGTCTGGGAAATGTGTGCTTTGTTAATACTTTATGAGAAGAGAATGTGTCTTAATTAGGTAGCAGCGGAATGCCTTCTAATGTCGAAAGGGGCTAAGGCATCTTGTCAGTCAGACATTTTCTCTGCCTGTTAGAAAGGCACAGCATCTTTCTGAACCGCTGGTAGGTGTATTGTTTGTAAACAACCGGAAAAATGCTCATGTGCATTAAAGTTCTTTAGGCACTGCCTCTAGGGACTTAGCATCTTATATTTTCATCAGATTTTAATTTGCTAAAAGGAAATATTTTTCTTAAATCTGAAACTCAGTCTATGTTTTTGACATCTTGGTTAAAGAGAGGAAAGGTGTTAAGAGTTTTATAACAACCTGTAGGCTGTCTGGAAAACCAACATTTTTAGCTGACGCTCTGGCTTTGGTATGCTAAACTGTGTGCACAACTGAGTAAACCACTTCTAATTCAGCAAGCAGTGAAATAATGAATGCAAAACATAACTTTTTTTCAGGCCACTGAGACCTTGTGCTGTGGTTTACACAGTCCATAATGTAAACACATTTGCAGTCAGAATACTTTGTTGTGTGGCTCTAGTATGCAAGTGACTGGAGATGAACTTTACTGGAACGTTGAAATATGTGCCACTTGCATGTAAATGAACAGAAAATTTTCTGGTTTTCTCCATTGTGATTCTAAACCTTCATCAAGTTGCTCCTCTACCCGCCAGCTCCTCACACTGTTGCTGTGCTGACAGATGGGCGCTGTGTACGTTTCCTGTTGTGGGCACTGTAATGACACAAATCACCTTTGATTTTTATCAAGTGTGGAGGACGAGCTGTGAAGCACAAATAAAACTGACAGGTAGCCAAAATAGCAGGTGAATGACTAAACCTCTGTGCTGGAGGTGAAGGTGACTCCTCAAGCCACACAGCTCTTCATCTGAGAGCCTTTCACTGATCCTATTGTCTGAGCTTCATTGTGCAAAGGCCACAGAAACTCTTCACTTTCTGTAGTTCCCACTATTATCTGTAATGATTTTGAATATTTTCCCATTTGCCAGGTAGAAGGCAGTGGTCTTCCTCCTTCCTCTTGTGTCTGTGCTGATGTGTTATTAGCACATCTCTTTGTGTTTGCAGTATTGGTGGTGTCAGTGTGGATGCATACAGTTTAGGAATTACCTAAATTGTTTGCCATGTAGGATCCTATTAGTTCTATTTTATAGTTAACCCCTGTGTTGTAGGGTTGAAAATAATTAAGAGGAGGAAACCTGTGTTCAGTAGTTGCACTTGGAAAACTGACTGAGAAAATGTGTTGGCTTGGCAGGCTTGTCTGCTCACTAACTTTGTATGAACTCTCATCTAGAACACAGAAGAACAGATGCTGCTTTCATGCTGAAATTGGTAAAACCAGCTTGGACTAAGTGTATGTCCAAAATGATGTGCAAAGTCTACTCCTTCCATTAGCCTGACATACAAATGAAATTATGCTGCTGTTCATGTGCAAGACTGTGAAATTAAGTAAATACATGTGATAACTTTCTCTCACCTGCTATTATGTGTGACGAACTGGGAGGGAGGGAGCAAGGCAAGGAGAAAGCTGGGGATATTTAAAGTGTTCTCTGGCAGTACAAGAGCATTACATCAGGAGATGCAAAGTTTCAGGTCAGATACTGAGAAGAAGTGACTAAGATCACTTGAACCATTTGCAGAAAGTTCATATATATATATAAGTATTTAGCAGTCTTTTATTGTATGATCTCATAGTGTGTTTCTGCAAGGTCTTTTTAAGGAAATGGAACGGATGGTGCCTAGGTTGGGAAAAAACAGATGCCTGAAGATCTGAGATGCTGTGTATTTCAGATGTGAAGCAGTGAGTTTTGGTTATAGCTGCACTACCAGAAGTGGATTTCCTGTGTGACCTTCCTTAATTTTTTTAGTGAGAAAGGTCTACCAAGAGGATGTCATATTTAATGGACCAAGACAGGGATGGTACAACTTCTCTTCTTAAATAAGAGTACCTTCAAAACTGAGTGGTGGGGTGACTGCTTTTCAAAAGAATGAGTTGTGGCATGTGACAAAAGCTGACATGCTTCAGTTGGGTGTAGGTATGTCTTGGTCAGGAATTTTCTTTTGAAGGCGGTAGAACTTGGATTTGTAACCTCTTTTTTTCTACTCTTCAGTGTTTAATGTAACCAGGTTGTCCTATTTCATTGAAAGCTGTGTAACCTTTAGCTGATACTGAAAGCATTTTAGTTTTTTTTGTTATTGTTTTGAACTGACAGACCTCATGCAAACCAGTGCTTTTAATAACAAAAAGAGTTTTAGTTCCTGATTGCTGCATGCTTACTCTAGGATGTTAAATTCAGTAATTTAACTTGTGTAAATTGACCTACCATACTCAGACATCTTCTGTGGGGTTAGAAAATTAAAATACAGTAAGTCTTTTTTAACAGAGATGAAGATAGTTTATTTCAGACGTGTTAATTTAAAAATGTTCCTGCTCACAAATACTTGATGTAGCAGTTTTAATGCATCATAACATTTTACATGAACATCTTCTCTTTTTAATTTTCCCCCATTTTTCTTCATAGGGAAGGGAATTATCCTAGAAATCCCAGTTTGTGGTGCTGTGTGGATCCCCACCAGGATCATCAATGCCGATGAGACAGTCTGATCCGAAACACTAATGGCATATGCTGGCTTTTGTGAGCTTGCCATGAGTTATCACTGTCTGGTAGCGACTGCTGCAGCACTTGCTGGCGAGGAGCGCTGGGATGTGGGACTGCTGGGGTTTGTGAGTGGCAGTATTTCACTGTGAGACCTCTGCTACACTTGTTTCTGTAGCTAAACCTGCACCTCTGCACCTTGGCTCTCAGCTTAACTTGTCTTAGTCCCTGAGCTCTAGCAGAGGGCAGTTGCACTTCCTGGCTTCTCAGTCTGCTCTGTGTTTCTGCAGAGCAGTGTGAAGAGCCTCCCACCTGTTGGGAGGAACAATAGAAGAAAAAGCCTTACTCAGCTCCTATTTCCTCACTCCCTACTTAAATCCTGAAGAAAGTTGTTGCTTTCGATAACAGCAAGCTCCTGGAAGCAAACTGGCTTTCTGGAACTTGCAGATTGGAAAAATCCTGTGTGGTATCATAGACTTGCTACAATTTTCTCAATAACGTCCAGATTTAGATGTTGGGAATCAATATGATTTTAGCATTTTGTTCTCAGTGAAGTGTGCAGAGGAGGGGAGGTGTGTGTGTGTGTATATATGCATGAGATCTGCTGTCATGGGCCTTCATGGAAAACATCAACCTGGATAGATAGTCTGGAGAAGTGAATGGGTGTACTGTATTGTCAAAAATCTCCTGCAGAAGTGCTTTTTTCTTTCTGCACCCGAACTTCAAAGCAAAACACCTGTTTCAGTACAGAATATGTCTATTAATAGTAGAGGAAAGGGCAGGATAGGCTATCTGAGCTGAAATACAAACCTTTACAAAGGTGCTTGCTAAGGGCACAGGGATGAATGAAAGAAATCAATTAGTAGCAGATAAAGGTGAAAAGCAAACCAAGAGGCAGAAAGATTAATACTTTAAAAAATGTATCTGTCAATCTGTTACTTTTCATTTTAAAGTAGGTCTTGCTTGTGTGAAAGATACTCACTTGCACTTTTGTAATTCTTCTGTAAGAAACCTGCTTGGAACTTTTGTATCCAGCTGCCGCATTTGTAACTCCAGCTAATAGATGGACTAAACTAAAAGTCTAACTCAGAAATAACTGATTTTAGAAATGCTTTGCTCACCTGCTTTTTAGAGTAAAGACAACACTGTTGCTAAGATTAGCAAATTCATACACCATGAAAGTCCGTCTGAATTTCTGCAGGCACATTTTTCCAAGAGCAGGAGTGTAGGAAATGACTGTCTTGTATTTCAGTTTTACATTTACCTCAAATTCTTAAGAAGTTGCTGATGAACTTCTACAAAATGTCTGTAAAGGAAAAAGGAAGCTTAGTAAAACCCTTCAGTGTTAGCTGTCTTGGCTTGTAGGTTAGCATGGCCGAAGCAATGCTGGGTGGCTGATAGTAAAAGGTGCAGTATCATCTGCTTCCATTTGTAGGTACACACAGCCACTGGCATAACAAGTTCCCAAGGAAAAACATTGTCCATGTGGTGTTAACAGCACTGTGTGTGTGTTGTAGGCCTTCTTCAATGCTGGTTAAAAACCAAGCAAACAAAAAACACAGTAAAAGTGGGTATTTCTGAACTTTATTCAAATAGTTAATTAACAGGAACACTTGTACTTTCAGAGAGTTTGAGGCTTCAGAGGTTTGCTTAATCATCTGCTTTGATTTGTGTCACATCTTCATGTTTTTCTGAGTTATTCCTCAATTGAACCTCATAAGTAACCTTGTAATATATCTTTGGGAAGGGTAGCCACTTTTAATTTGAAGAGTCACAGAGGTTGAGAACCACTGTGCTTGGAAAAGCTTTGTATCCTGCCTCCTATTCTTCCCATCAGCTTTATCAAGCCTGAGCTATTGGTTGCTGCTGTGCCTTTTGGTGAGGTTAATGAGTCTTCTGGATCCTCTGCTTTATCCTCATGAAGATACAGTCTGTAACAGGCATCTTTTAGTTTATTTTGACGAACTAAAGTAAGCTCTCAGCCTCTGAGATGCTGGAAATCTAATGTGATGGATTAATGTGATGCACTGGTCTAGTCTAAACACCCTTTCCTGCTTCACATTTGCACAGATGTTTCTGAAAGCTTAATATGGAACTTTTTTTTCCCCTCCATTCAGTACTGTCAGTTTTCTTCAATGAGTTTAGTGTTGTGTGCTCTGGCTAATTTGGCAGAAATACAGCAGCACACCTGTGCCTCTCTCAGATCTGATTTGTACTGCTGGGTTGTCCAGTAGCACTTGATTTGGTGCTAATAACTGTGCAGGGAGTATTTTGAGCAAGGTCCTGCTTAGTACATGTTGGTGAATTGAAATTTCCCACCAATGAGTGTTTTTGAGATCATTGAGTGACTTTGGAAATCCTGATGTATATTTTGATTATTTTATAACCATTTTAAAATAATGTTTGACATGTATTACTACATCAAAAAGTCACTTAGGTGCCTTATGCACATCCTACACTTGTGGTTATCTTTATTACAAATAGTTGTTGGCTGAAAGGTGAGTCTTGGCTTATCTGCCATGACTTGTTCGCTGTAAAACCAGTCTGAATGACCCGTTTTATGTTTCTGTCCTTTATACAGGAAATTAGTTTGTTTGCAGTATTGCCATTGGGTTGATACCAAACTGTGATAACCACCTATGTCTTGCTTGCCTTTAAGTATTATACAACAGCTCTGCTTTTTTCATCAGTTACTTTATTGATGTTCCCGTATTTAATAATGGTGATATGCCTTCAATCAGTAGGAATACTTGCATATTGCTCTGAATTACTTTGGGGATGGGAGTGAAATAAGAACTGAGATTGTGGAGTACATCTGGGAATTTTTAATAATGCAAAGTTCTTGGTGTTTCTGTGGGCTTGCTATTCTGCATAGAAAGTAATTTTGCTTTTCTCTTAAGTGAACTTTCTCATTGAGGTTCTATCTTGAATTCTGTGTCAGAACTGGTTTCTAGTCAGCTTTTATTTTAAGAATACTTTTTATTGGTGGGTTTGAATATTTACTAATGGCCATTCTTTCTTAGTGTATCTCTACTGACTTAGAAGTGTTTTGAAGGAGAGAATTGTTTTAGGTTTTACTGCATTATACACCTAACAACAGATTTGGTTTCATTAAAGAAAAAATATATTCATGTATGCTCCTGCTGTATATCTGCCAGACATTTTTAAAATTCTTTTTAGTTACTTGCCCAAATGACTATTCCAAATTCCAGCAGTTTTGCATCATTCACATCTCCTGGTTCAGGTGGTAGAGTAAAACGTTGGGGTTTTTAGAGATGCTGTTTTTAGAGGTGCTGTTGCTAATTCCAGTATTGGAAAGCTAGTATAGGCAAGATCTAGAATAATTTTCAAACCCTAGAAGTTCTGTACTTCATTTTATTTGTGGTTTTGAAGTTAACGGAGTTTGAATTTTAATGCTGATTTCAAAGGATGAAGGAAAATTGTTCTACTTTTTGAGACTTTTTTTCCCAGAGTAGGTGTGTGGTCATCTTGCACGTGTTAATTCTGTTTATTTGTTTCTTTCTACTGCTGATACTGACTTTACTTAATATTGAAGCTGCTATTTTCCAAGTTTTTAGTTTTAAGTGCTGGTATACGTAGGGTGTATTTTCAGCTATAGACTGTCAGTGCTAAAGCTCCTTGTAGTAGTTGAGCAAATCATACTGATTGCTGTGGTGAGCAAGCTTATGCATCTGTGAGAAACTTCAACAAAAGGTTTTGTTTTCACACTGCACCTTGTAAGGTGTACTTGGGTTGAATTCCAGGTGGGGACTGGAAAAAGAGGCAGCCATTGACATGGTGACTCCACAGCAGCTGCAGATGAGACTGATCAGGCAGCTGGACTTTTGGGGTGCTGCGGGAGAATGGAATGCCAGTTTCTCACAAATAGACGTTGAAATGTGATTGAAATGAAGAAACAAGACAGTACTCTCCTTCACAGGAATGAAAATTGTCAGCAGTAGTCATCTGATGTATTCTAGCATAGCCTGGTAAAAGCAGTGAGAGAAACAGTTGCTTTGCTGCTCTTTTTTGGGCCGGGGGTAGGAGGAAGTGTCTGAATTTAGCAGGAGAGCAAGAGGTGAGTCCTTTGTGTCTTTCTCTTAAAGAAAAAAAACAATCCAAACAAACCAGAAAGTAAAGGAGTAGAATAGGGACAAAATGTACAAGTTGAATTATGCACAGAATTTGGAATCTACAGAATGAATGGAAAAGAGGCAAAAACATGCTCTAGAGGAGAGGCAAAAAATACAGTATAAAGCAAACTCCCATGGATCTGTAACAGAAAACATTTCTCTGATGTCTTGGTTCCAACACAGCATCCTGAGGATGTCTGGAAGGGAACATCTTCTGTTCCTCTTCTTCAGTGAAGTCTGTCTGAGTGAAGAGGTGTCTTAGCTTTAATAAGGTGGACCATTATTGTCCCATTTCAATGTATGGGATGGAGAACAAAGTGAAAATGAAGTATTGCACAGTAAACATGCAAAGCACAAATTGCATATGCGCAGGTTTCACATCTCTCTCTGTGGGGTACAAGGGTTACTTGATGAAAGCTGAAGCAAAGCAATTTTTAATCCTGGCACTTGAGTTGTAATTATTTCTACTTTTCAGTTAAAATACAGGGATTGTCTGCTAATTATTGCCTATGGGGGCTAACCTTTGAGCTCCTGAGAGTCCTCTATCCCTTCATGCATTCCACTACAGCAATTTTTTTTCCTGGAAAAGAAGGTATTCCCTCAGCTCATCTACTGATACTCTAATTGATGGAGGAACTCTTCAGATAAAACCTTTTCTTCCTCTCTTAACTCTGAATTTGGATTTGTTTGAAATTTCATTTTCTGCATGTTGATACTACAATCTGGTTTCAGTTTGGGAGGACTTAGTGAGGTAGATGAGCATCTCTTCAGCCCTGCTGTAGATTGAGACGGCCTAGCAGTGTTTCAGCTACCTGTAAAGTTTTCTCAGATGCTTTAGTTCTTTAAACTACCTAAAAATGTTATGTTTCTCCTTATTACTGTAAAGCTAAGGTCTTTTTAGTTTCTTTCTTGTTGCTGGTACTAATCATATTAAAACTCCTGCCACATAGATAAGTAATTCCCACAATGATACACTTCGGTCCTGAGTGAAAGTATATTTGTTTCTAACAAGTCAGACATGATAAAACCCAGTAGTGTTTAGTGGGCCATAGTGTGAACTTATGCTTCTTTCTGTGCCTTCCAGTTTAATTTGTACTTTCAACAGAGGTGGTGGAATTTCCACTTTGTTTCACTTCGCTTTCAAATAAACAGCAAAGGCCACTGTTGTGATTTTTGCAAAATGTTGGGTTTTAACCACTGCTTTCACAAGAGCTTTAAGGAATAGATGTTTTTCACATCTGTTAAAAAGAAATTTTGTCCTGGCTAATGTTGACAGGAATTGATTCATTAGGCAAAACCCCTGTCCTTACAGGCCCTGAAATCCTGGTTGAGGAGGGACACCTTCAAAGTCCTTTTCAGAGAGTAAATTTAACCTGAGATGCAGATCTGCAAAAAAATCCCTATTCTCTGAATACTGAGACATGTAACTGGAAGGTCCTTGTTCTGTGGGTGGAAAGGCGGGTAGGCATTTCCTAAAAGTTTCCCTGTGTTAGACCTACTTCTCCAGTTCTGTATGGGGTGAATATTGCATGATGGTTGTATTCCCCCCACATCCTGTAAACCTCTTTGCAGGGGTCAGAGACAGAGAACACAAAGCAAAGGATGTGTATTTTTGTATTCGTCATCATATTTTCATATACTAAATTGATAGACTTGTTTCTTGTCTTGAAAGCCTGAAGGAGATTGTTCTTTGGAATACTGTGGTATGTACTGTAAGATGTCCAAACTATAGAGAAGCAAAAACAAAATATTACTCTACTCACTGACTCCTAGGAGGGGTAAGTGGAAACATAATGTTTACTGTTAATGGAGTTAATGGATTTCTAGCTAATGTGTTGTAAGAGTGGGATGGACAGTGTTGTGTTCCCTTTGTGAATATGTTGGTTTCGTTTCGGACAAGGTATGATTATAATTAGTAGCAAACTTCATCTCCAGCACTTGTGGATCACTGTGAAAGTGTTTCTCTGGAAATTCAACATGTGTAAGTGGAAATTGAGGGAGATTTTAACCCTCTTAAGAGGTTATTTATGTTGAGTGACTATGGACACCTTGCTAGTGGGAAAGACATTGCCATCCCTAATGATTACCTAAGTTGTATTTAAATTAGTCATATAAAACAAACAAACAAAATCTGAGAACTACCCCATTCCCTGCCCTTCCCACCCTTGTGCCCCGCTCCCCACCCCACCACAAAAAAAAAAAAAAAAAAAAAAAAAAGGTTAAAGGAGGTGAACATGTAGAGTCTTCTGGGTTTTGGTCTGGTAGTCCTTGCCCTAGTGGGGCATGCCATGCAGCAGTGCTCTGGCACCTTCTGCCAGGAAAAACAGGGTATAACAGAGTTATACTTTGGCTCTTAGGCACTCTGATGAAGAAAAAGATGTGTTTCATATTTGCAGTGATTTACCTGAGCTGCATAAAGTGAAGTAGTATTTGCATGAAGATTATTTTGGGGGGGGGTTGACTATTAAATCTCTGTTCACTGCTTTTGTTTGTGCTTTTTTTTGTATTTGAATAGAGAAACAGTTGTGGCAGCAAAGCTACTTGTAACAATAGTTTGCTGTGGCTTCATTTTTAGCAGAGGTTTATTATTTTAGAACACAGTGCCTGTTAGCACTAACATATTATGAGCAGTAGTTGTGTATTAAATTAGTCACCTAATAGTCTACTCTTCTGCTGAATCTTTTGCTTTTCCTGCTCTGAAACTTTGGGAGTGTGCAGTTTTGAGTTTGCTAATTGGTCAGTCCAGTAAAGTGGACTAATTATTGTGTGGTTGCATTGAAGATAAATTTTGTTTTATCAGTGGGCAGAAAATAGGCTAAAAATTATTTTAAATATGTTAATTTAAGAAGTGTTAATGCATTAGACATCTGATATCACAGAATAATTTGGACTTCAGGACTATATTTCTTGTAGTTTCTAGTACTGAATGATGGTGTTGCTGAGATTTAAGTTGTTGTTGATTATTAGGTTCTAAGTAGCATAACATAACCAGATTATGTTAAAATTGAGTATTGTAGGTGCTGGTCAAGCAAAACCACAGCATTTAAAAAGAATGGTTATTCTAATGAACACACAGGGTATGGAAAGTTATTAAATCCTCCCCCAATAAAACCATATATGCCACAACATTAGCTGTGAGTGGTATCCAAAACAATTATGATCTTTTTTCTTTCATGTCCAGAAAGCTGCACGTTTGAAAATTCAGACAAACTGAACTTAAAACTACAAATCTAGTTATGTGTGTATGTGCATCCTTGTGATTTTTTCACCAGCTTTTATACTGAGGCTGAACTAAAGCAAACCCTCATGCTTCTGTTTTCCGTTTATTTTACACTATTGATTAACCAGCAAACTATTTCCAGTACAAAAAGATTCGTCGGTAAAGCATCAGTGTCACTTGAAGTCAAAGTGTAAAGCAAAAAATTCATTCAAGTAGTCATCAGAAAAGGATAAATGGAGAGAGGTATTTCAAAGTCTGGTTCAGAGTTTGATATGACAGTGTAGCGGTATTTTCCATATTGGCTACCTTTGTCAATACAAGCCTTCGGCTGGGTACAAACTAACAAAAATGGGGAAGACCCTGGCAAAGCAGGGCATGTATCTTCTGCAGCAGAGGTGTTGCCAAACCTCTGTGCTGGGAGTAGTCGCTTGCCTGCGCTGGGCTGAGAGGGGAGCTGTAACAAGGCCCCCATTCTTAGTGCCTTCTTGGCTGTGTTTGCATGCGCACTCATTACAGTCCTTCTGAGGAGCATTTCCTGTGTATTTTGAAGCAATATTTTGCTTGTGTGCAGTGAATTTGAGGACTTGAGCATGATGGGCTTGTTGCTTTATGTGCAGTATACTCAGTTTTCACACACAGTGGAAATCCACTGCTACTGAAAGCGCAGCAAGTGTATGAACTGTATACTGCATGTGCGGCACTGAGACACAGAAATGGCCTCATGAAATAGAGCCATTTGGAAAGGTCTGTGGGCTAGATTTAATTTTCCTGCTGGGTCATTCCTGCCTTGGCCTGTAACTTCTCTTGGCTCAGGTTACAGCTCTTGTGTGCTGGAAGCAGAGACTCCAGCCCTGATAACCGTCTGGGAGCTTGTTCTACATGATGATGTTTAAGTGAATGAAAAATAAGTGCTATAAAGCATGTGTCTAATGAATAGTCAGATTCTTAAGGCTGTCATGTTGAGAGTTTGAAATAGGAAACGTTTAATGTTTGCCTGTATGACCTTTCTGGTGCTTTATTACCATATAGTCTTCAGTTACATTAAGAGTTGCATAGCAATGTGTGGTCGTGCTTAAACTGCTAAGTAAAAGTTATTTGAGGTTTCATAAATTTTTCTAGACCCTATCTTGGCATTTTTCTTTGTCACAAAAAATGTGGCTTTTTCACATGCTGCATTTATATTAGCCACTTAATGCCAGTAATTCTGATATAATAAAAACCCTTGAAGAGAGTACACTGGGTTTTTTGCTGTTTGGAAGAAAGCTGTTGGAATTGTTTTTAAATTATGTAAGCAAATTCAGGAATTGATTTTATTAATTATGGATTTCATGCAGCTTGTTATACTTCATTTGTCATTAACCAAATGCATTAGTTTTTTAAATATTTATGTTTATCAAATGAGCCTTTTTTCAAAACTTGATTATTTCATTTTCACCACTTGTGTGATTCAGTTGTGCAAGACTCTTGCAGGTCAATATCAAAATGCAGAGAGAGAAGCTATTTGAAGTGTGTACAAATCTGGAGTGAAATGGAATTGCATTCCATCAAAAACTTGACTTCACTGTTGATGGGGAGAGATTATTTAGCATGTATAAATACTACTCACTTTTATGTTTAGGAAGCTGGTAAATTCTGAGGGCTTTTTTGGAGTGCTGTCCCCAAATCAAGAGGTGAGTGCAGAAGATGTGGAGGTTACTGAGTTTTTGAGAGAAAGTCTCATAAGGCTGTGTGATTGATGTTGAGCTGAAAACATTTGACTGTGGCTAAAACTGACTTGGGAGGAAAATGTACGTCTTGTGTTGTTTGAGTCAGCTCATTTCTCTAGTCAGTCTGCATCCATTGCAGATCTGTATGGCAATGTGCTGGATCACTTGGTAGGCATCCAGGGAAAAACCTCTGTGACTGGAGTTACTGGTACGAGTGTTGTGACAGAGGCGTTTGGGCATGTCTGGCCAAAACCTAATTGACCTTTTAAAAGGAGAGGGGTGGGGGGATGAAGGGGAGAGAGAATTTCCAACTATAAATGGAGATTAAAAGGAACTGTATTTAAACACTTTAAATGGTTGCTTATCATAAAGTTATTGCTTTACTGTTACAGTAAAAACTAGGTACCTTTCTTTCCTCTCTTGCAGCAGAACTTATCTACTGAATAGTTGAAATGTAATAGGACTTGTGTTTTGAAGCAATTCTGCATGTGGCTTTAATGTTACATGATTGGTGACATTTAGAGTAGTTGAAGTTATCAACGACTAGGATGAGGTTCAGTAATGAATTTCTTTCTCCCTTAGTGTGTTTTGAAAATAAGTTTTGGTAAGCCTGTAAGTTTGATGTGGGATTTTTTGAGGGGGCTATTTGTTAGTTGGGGTTTTTTTTAAACCCATCCAACGAGAAAAACCTTTTCCTCCTTATCTACCAGGTTTGTGTTAAAACAAAAAAAAAAAAAAAGAAAAGAAAAAAAGAAAAAAAAAAAGAAAAAAACACACAAAAAAGCAGCCCAGAAGCTTGGGATTCTGAAGGAAATATTTCAAGGTATTACTGCTTTTTGGGTCTTCTAGGGCATACCATATACCCAAAGATGATAATGCACACTGCTCTTACTTCTGTTGCTCTCTTAGTCCTGAAAACTCATATTAAAGAAAGGAAAAGAAAAGGAAAAAAAAAAAAGAAAATAAAAAAGAAAATAAAAAAATGAAAAAGAAGAAAGTACTTTTATGTCAGAACTGAGGAAATGACCCTGGGGGTTTGCCATAGGTTAAGCAGGAAATCAAACTACAAATTGACCCCAGAACTTGAATTCCAGCTCACCACTTTAACTGCAAGAGCATTCACTCTTTTCTCTGCAGACAGGCCACCCAGCTGAATAAAGTACCTTTACTTGCAGGGGAAAGCTGTGCCCACATCATTACTGGGGCTTGGGTGGAAATTCCTTGTCCTCCAGCTCTTACAGCCAGGAATGTGCTGCCGGGCAGTAGCCGCAGTCGGCAGTAGCGGGAGCACTCTTTTTCTGAGTTGCTGGTGACTTCTGTTCTTGTGGTGGTTCATGTTTCTCCTTGTCTGAAACGCACATTGCATGCAATGTGGTCATTTCAGATGCAGCTGGAAGGTTGGTAGGAAAAAACAGCTGCACTATAAAAATTTCTCCTGTAAGGGAATAGTATCAGCTCACTGGAATGTTTATTGAACTTGTAGATCCGTCGTTTTCTGTATGGTTTTAACTTGGTGTCAGAAAGTAAGGCCAGAACAATTACTGGAGTTAGTACTGCTAGAAGAGGAGTGTGTACTTCAGGACAATTGGAAAGCTTAGATTTTATTTTATGCAAGAACTGCATATTCTAAAATCTTGTCACTATATCTTTCTACATATCTCATCCTTTTTACCCCATCATATTTAATAGGACTTTTGGGAAGGCTGCTTTCTGAAGTGACAGCTTTAGTTCAGTGTAACCTGTGCAGCCACTGAGATCATCTCTTCCCGAAGCTTCCCCAGTCCCTCAGTCTATATTCAGTAGCAAAGATTGAGTTTCTCGTGTCACATTAAACTGCTCTTCAGCTCCATCTACAGGGTTACATTGTCCATAGGATCCTGTCAACAGGGACTGCTCTGTAAAAAGATGGGTTAGTGGTAAAAAGGTCATGGTCGCTCTTACCTTAAAGATGAAGGACCTTTCAGAGTGGATGAGATCAAAACAGTGCTTGGTAGGCGGTTTCCAACAAGATCCTCTGAAATCTTATGTCACCTCTACCCTGGATGCTACTGGAGCCAGGTTATGCTTTTTCAGCACTGAGTGTGCTTGGCATCTGGCTCTTGGGTGCTCGACTGTAGGTGCCTGGAGCAGTTTGTGAAACACTTTTTACTGAAATTATGTCTAAAATGAGACAGGAACCTAAAATGCAAGAACAAGTTCATTGATATGTGCTGATACTACTAAGGAGTAGGTATTAATTAGATTGTTGAACTTGCTTGCTTAATGTGCACTATCAGGAAGGTTTGTGAGGCTTTTAGAAGAACTAACCAGGGAGAAGAAGAGAGCTGGGATTTTCAAATAAATTTCTCTTTTTTTTATTTGACTCTGTTCAAACTGGCGCCCTCTTGGAAGTTCTGTATTTTGCTGCTTCATAAAATAGTGCCACTAGAGCAGTGTAGTTGGGTTAAGGTGCAGTGATACAGAAAATTGCTATCTAAAGTTTAGGGAAAGTGTTTCTGAGTTCTTTTAAAATTAGCTAATTGGATTTTAAGCTCACAAAGGCAGGTTTTTACAACACTTTATGCGTCAGCTCTACTAGTGATCAGGATTTCACATGCTGCTGCAATAGGAATAATAGGACTTTTCTTCCTAAGAAATATAAGAGGTTTTATGTGCATGAGGTGCTTTTTCCCTTCCTCTACACTCAATTTCTTGCAAAGTAGTGCTGTAGTCCTAGCCATTTATGGTCTTGACCACAAGAATTACTGATATTCCATAGCGGATAGGTCCATGAAATGCTCTGGGTTAGCTATACATGGAGTTTTGAGACAGAGGAGACAGGTGGAGGTGGCTGTTATGCAGAAAATCTGTCATGTCAGTAGATTGCTTGTTTCAGGTTTCCAGACATTGACTGATCAATGATAACAGGTGTTATCATTTTGTATCACTCAGTGCCTTAGCAATTTATTTTGCAATGTGGTACACAGAACAGAGTAAATTGCTGTTAGTCCTTTCGGCTGTTGAATGTGATATGGATAATAGAGAAAAACCGAGAACTCTGTACCCTTGTAGAAGACCCATCGTCTCTGATTTCCATATTCTGTTTCTCTCTTTTTGCTGATCATATCAAGCCTCTTTTCAAATACAGATATGTAATAAAAAGACAGGTTATCCTTTTGGAAAAACAGTGTATTCACATCCAGAAAAATCTGTTTGATTATGGGCTGAGTAACAGATTCCAAGATTTTATGCAATATTAAGGTAAGCATGAATTATTTTATTAGAGCTAATTGAACTGTCTCCAAGTAATGAGTAACAAGATGAACGGCAGGTTTCAGAATGAAATTTGGAAGAAATACGGTAATGAATCAGATGCTTTTGGATGAAGTTTTTTAACCAAAATGCTTTTGTTGGAATTACTGACTCTTTGGTGGTTAAATGGACGTTCATTATATTAAATATGATCTGTGGGTATCTGAAACTTACAGTTCATACTCAGATATATAGGGTTCCTGCTGTTCAGTTGAGAAATACATTCATGTATAATGGAGGCAGGTACCCAGCTTTTCCTTTGAGCCACCTACCAGCTGGGCTCCTGCTCCATGTGGGCACAGGGGTTATTGCAGGGCAGTTGGAATAGGGCTTAATTGTGGCTCTTGGTTGTTGTTTTCTGCATGCCAGCACTCTGCCTGTGTGGTATGCCTGTTTAGGAAGCAGATCCAGGAAAGAAAAATGGGAGGAGGAAGGGAAGGGATTAATTTTTGGGTGTCTCCTCCTGCCTGTGCTGGCCCTCTGCCTGGCCTCATGAGCACCCATGCAGGCTCAAAGGAGGGGCATTGCTGTTTGCCCAGGAGTGGGCTGGGGTCTTGGCAGCCTGTTCACAGTGGCCTTACCACCCATCATTAATGCAACACCAGGATCTGGCTATGAAGTGTTGTGCAGGCTTGGTGCTGTAATAATGTGATTTTAAATCTTTTGATTAGTGCAAAGCGTGAGCAGAAAAAATCCCTGCAAGTTACAGATGAATTGAAATCAAAGCAGAAACACTCTCCTTCTTTTGTTTTGTTTTTTTAGAACCTATTACTTTCTAATTTAATTTTAGGTAAGCTTGGTCTGTGTTACTGTCTTTTATTGTCTGAACCATTGAAAAACAGACTCAAGTAGAAATCCTGTGTGGTGAAGGCAGTGGAGGAGTTGATTTTGGAACAGCATGCATGAATTTTAACGATTTGAGAAGGACAATGAGCCCTTGCAATTTGACTTGTTTACTCTGTTCCAAAATGTCTCTGAAGGCATAAGATTGCTAGTAGCTCCAAGTAAAACCATGTTTAGAAACTGATAGATAGTATTATTCAGATCAGTTAGATTCCTGGAGTTTTAATCTTCTGAGATGGGAACTGACAATTTAGCATTCCTTCAGAGCTTTCGGGCAACTCTGTATTTTCTTGATGTGGCATACCAATGCTGAACATGCTGGAGTAGTGGTTCTCTGCTATAGAGATGCAAAACATTAGAGGATGTGTTGTGCAGGACCTCAACTAATAAACTCTGCCTGACCTTGCTTTCTCTTTTCTTTTTTTTTTCCCAGGTTGGGTTTGTACCAGCTCTGCTGGTGACAGGGAGAAGGGAGCAAGTGGCAGGTAGATAGTAGCAAAGGGCCTTGAAAAGAAAACAGTAGAAGTGGGAGACACAAGAAGGCAGAGATAAAGATGTGAAGAGAAGGACTTGATGGAAGGAGGACTCAACTGAGAAGTTTCCAAACAACTGCTTTAGATTTTATGATACTGGTGTTATCATGAGGAAGATTTGCTATGGTCCTGTTGTTTCACCAAATCTAAAGGCAGTTATGTTCTTTAATTAACTTTTCTTCTAGACATGGAAGGTGTCTTAAGTAATTGTCTCTTGGACCACTAGGGAATGTATTGTTCCAGTTAAAAGATCACTGGCATAATGAAATTTTTCAAGCATTTTTCAGTGCACAATAAGTCTAAAGAGATAGTTATTTCGGCACATTTTGGGCAGAAGATTATGGAAGCTAAGCTTTTGGTGATGTTTCTGTTTCAGTTCTTAAATTTTCCCCTCTGAAATTTTTCTGAAATAAAACTTAGAGAATGATTTGCAAAAGTATAAGCTGGTGTCATTTTATTAGAATCAAGGCAAATCACACATGTGCAGTTCAGGTCATGGATTTTATTGCAGGGAATAAAACTGCTTCTCAACACTACCTTACTTTGTTTGTTAAATGTGGTACTTCTGTCATTCAGTTGTTCTAGGCTTTGTTTGGACTGCAGAATTAAGAGTTGGCTCTACCAATTTGTAGCTGTGATCTTTCATTTGCCCATATGAAATACCCTTCATAGTCTTTTAGAGCAGGCTTTCAAAAGATCACTTCTGTGTTCCATTTAGCAACTTCCTATTATTTATATTTAAAAACATACAAATATCCGAACTGTAGGGAATGCAAGTGAGCAAGCTCCCAGCTGTGTTTCTGTGGAGCAGTGCCTAGGTGCTACTGAAAAGCTGAAATGGAAATTGTCATCTCTAGTGATTTTGCATGGGGAAGATTTCCAGAGTAGCTTGGGATAAAGGTACCATGTGGCATTATTTTAAGTTGGTGTTGTTGTATGTAGTGGAGTAACAGTTCTGAGAAATAATATACCTGTTTTCCTGGGCTGGTGATTGGGTAGAAGTTCCTGTCAGACAAGCCATGCTGCCTGTGGCTCAGCAGCAAGGCATGCCTGGGTGAAAGAATAAATGCTTTATTTGACTCCTAGAAAGTAGGGCTCAATCTGAGGGATGTGAAAAGAAGGCACGGTGCTGAATGCAGCAGTCTGAGCTGTGCTTCACTTTGTAATGGAGAACATTTAGAAAGAAGTTCCCTTTTAGACATAAAGTAGGTGAAAAATAGGTATCTGTGGGTCTGTAATGCTTCTATAAAGTTTATAAGGTTGGGGAGTCTGTGCATTTGTTTTGGGAGGAGACCACTTTAAGGTTTCCCAAGCAAAGAGGGAAAACAAAAAAATGAAGAAAGGTGCTGTAACGTTATAAAGGGCGGTGGTTGCAGCAGTTAGATCCAGCCTACTGTTCTCCAGGATGATAGGCATTTGAAGGGAAATAGAATGATTGCAGCTTTTAATGCGGAAACTTGCTCCCTTTTTGCTTAAAACTGTGTCTTTACTTTGCAGCAAGCAAGGGCAGAACAGGAAGAGGAATTCATCAGTAATACCCTATTTAAGAAGATCCAAGCTCTGCAGAAAGAAAAAGAAACACTTGCAGTAAACTATGAAAAGGAAGAGGAATTTCTCACTAATGAGCTCTCAAGAAAACTGATGCAGGTAATTGGTGCCTTTGCTGATGTTTCTTCCAGGAGCCTTAGGTCTGCCTGGTGACTGAACCTTTTTGTTTGCATGACTGCAGTCAGAGGGATGTGGTCAGGTTGTAGCTGTTGTGTACACTTGATTAGTACACCTAGCAAAGTACAAGAAGTGTAGTGAGTAATATGTTTAATATGTTACTCTAAAGTTTGCATCTGGTGAACTCAGTGTTGAGAACCTGAAAGTTTGAATAGAGATACAAAAAAAGTGGAGGTAGCTTAGAGTAAATGTTAACTGTCTTCCAGAGGAGAGTTACTGATTAATTTAAAATGTTAGTGAAGCAGACACTTTTTCCCCTGGAGTATTTGATATTTAACAGGAGTCCTGAAATATTAAACTTTATATACAAGAATGTGCAGTGATGCTTGAAGGAGACGTTATCTGTAAGTTTATCCATACTTGTAGCAAAGCAGTTGCTTCTCTTGAGTTGAAACGTATCAGTTTGATGCCAAAAGCAGAAAGTTGAAGATGCCGAAACAGTTTGTGGCAGAGAAACTTCATTACCCAAGTTGCTAATTTTTGGAAAGTGGGTGTTTTTTGGAAGTGGTGTACATGCTTCCCCTGTTCTGATAGACTTGCCTGAATACCTGCTTTTGGTCTAGGTGAATGTTTAGTGTGATATTCCTGGGCTTCTTTCATGCCATTATTTATAAGTTTTGTCAAGAAAAACTAGGCAATTTACAAGAACCTAATTTGTGTGTTGTAAGCATTTCTATGTTCTGCAGCTGGAGACTTAAGGCATGTTTAGCCCTGCAGTTAGGAAATACACTGTTTGGAAACACCATTAGAGCTAATGCCATCTGGCGCTTTTGTTGCCGAAAAGTGGGCCTTCTTATGACTTTGTCTATTTGGTTCCTATTATCACATAGTAAATTAAATAGCAAGATAAAATATCCCCTGTCTGGTATTACCATTTCCCCCTGCTGTTCTTGAGGACTGACAAGAATGTTTCTGAATAAGATACACATTTTCTTTCCAAGTCATACATTTTCATGAAAAATAGAGAAGCAGAGGGCAGTAAAATAGAGGTATCAACTGTTCTTTTCTAATTGAGGTAAGATGTAGGTATCACTATAGAAAAAGCTTTCCACTGAAGTCTTTCACAGTAAAGGGAGAAATGGTATGTTAAACAATGTTGTGTCATTGAAAGGGAGATGTAGAAATCTGTTTTAGAACCAGGTTGCTTGGGACTGTACTGTAGATCGTATAGAGCAAAGTAAAACTTTAGAAGAAAAACACGAATTATACTCAATTTAGTTGAAGGGTTTTGAACTTGTAAATGACCTTGCACACAAATTTGCACTGCACAAGTTCTGCAGCAACTAAATTGTTGTATCTAGTAATTGCTTAAAATATGCTTAGCCTTTTCCCTGGAATTCACATGACATTGCTTTAAAACTCTCTCTTTAGCAGTTCTTAAATTGCTAAAATTATGCAAAATAGGTTCACACATTACAAAGAGAAGTATAAGCTTCTTGTCAACATAAAAGTACAATTAGTTTTTATTCTCTTATGTAATGAACTTTCAGAAAGTATTCTTTGACTGTTGCCCCAAATTAAAGAAAAAGGTAACCATTCTCAAAATGGTCAAATGGGTGCCTCGTTGTAGTGGATGAAACAGTGCAAAAACACTGTGCTGTTTGTCCAGTGAAAACCCTTAAAAGGTGCAAGTTCTTTCTCACTAGTGAGAGAAAGTTTCAGAGAAGCACCTGGAATGCAGGCATAAACTGGTGAAGTCATTCTTGCCTTTTGTGCAGCATCCAGAGAAAATCCTCAGTTTTGGATTCAGCATCATCCTGTAAATACTACCCAGCCTTCAGTAGGCAACTGCAGGTTTCTGCTGAGAGCAGGCCGCTACATAGCCAGAACTGCAATAATATGGAGGCAAAATGCTGACCACTGCCTGGTTTTGTTAAACAGTATCTCAATGTGCAGCCTTAGATTTCATTCCATGTGGCCTTCTTGAAAGCTATGTTAACCAGGAGATGCTAAAATATGGCAATTCACTGGTCAGGTCAGCAGGTTTTTTTGTCCATACATCTAGATGACTTTTCATACCTTTACAGTGGCTCAAGACTTGCAGTTTTTCTGAAAGCGTATTTGTTGTCTGAAAGTTTTGATTCTTCGGTTATGAATCCTGGAAATCACACCCATGTGGACTGCCTGATTAAAAATCTAAGAAGGGAAACTCCTGATATTCCAAATAAAATCATATTTTGGAAGAGTTTATTCCAATATATTTCCTATAATGGGACAGTCTTCCCCTCATACAGGTGTAGTGCTAAATTGCTGACTAATGTTTTTTAGACCAAGAAGTTAAGATAATTACAATTTCCTATTTTTTAATTTCCTGAAATTTGTGAGTGCCAATACTTATGTTTCCCATGAGAGGGTAGCAATTCTGTCTTTATTAGGTGAATAATGAATTCATAAATGCCCACTGCTGTTTTTGGCATCTTTGCTCTGGAGAGAATTCTAGTCAAATTAGATGCAGACTTTGGATGATGACTGAACTAGAAATACTGTAGTCCCCGGTTGGTTGCTCTACCAACCAACTGTTCTTTGGGTTTAAACTCTAAATCTCTGTGTTTACCAGACAATTTTGGTCTGACCTGGAACCAGGCTTTCGAAATTCATGCTGTCAGATATTGTGCACCAAATGGCTTCCTGCTTTTTGTTTGACTAAGAGGAAAAAACGTGCATATGGATCTGTTGTTTTGCCTAAAACTTTGTAATTTGGAACAGAGAAGGGGTGTACTTCTGTTAAACTGCATATGATTTGCAGTCTCTCAATTTTTCAAGTATTTACAACCCTGTGTCTGTGTCAAAATTACTGCTGTATTATTCAGTTGAAAGCCACCTAGCAGAGGGACTTTTTTCATGGTGCCTGTGTTTTTTGCTTTGTCAGACTTTTGTTTGTCACAATTGTAGGGGCTTAAGCACTGCATTCAGACTAGCATCTGGAATGAGCTCCCAGAATGTTAAAAGGTTTTCAGTGTGGAAGCTCTGCCAGAGCATGAGCTGCAGCTCCTCACTAACAGCAACAGGAATGTCCCAGTTCAGCACCATGTGCGTTACTGTTACAAAACACACTGAGTGACATCAGGTTTTCAATGCTGTAAGAAATTCAGTTTGAAACCTTTTACTATATGCCAGACCGAGTCTAAACATACACAGTAACACAGAAAAGAAGATGTTTTCACTGGAATAATACTGTCTTTCTGGTGCCATACCATTGCTTGATAATATCTCTTTATAACTGTCCAGCATTAACTTTCCCTGCCTCTACAAATCAAGTGAATAAATGTACAATTTTATTAGATAAATTTCCTTTGTTTAGCATAATTATTAATTTTCTAGGGTGAATGCTATAGGAATGAAGGAGCATATGTATGTCAACAGAGGTTTTTAAGTAAACAAAAGCTTTTTGTCACATACATCCCTGATAAAGTTCTTAAAAGCCTTATATACATTTACTTTATTTTCCTGTGTACTTCCTGTAATTATGTTTTTGTTTACCTGATGAAGTCTCTGGAAAGCTTGTAACAATATTTTTATAGCATCCTCAAACCCAAGCCATGGTAGAACAGGAGCAGTGTTTTGCAGAATATCGTTAGGAGTGTTTAGATGCGGGCTCTGTTCTTGCAGCTGTGGACATGGGCATGTTGAGTTACTGTTTTGAAATTTAAACGAGTAAATCTTGAAAATTTCTCTTTTGTGAAACTCCAAAGAGTAATTAATTTTTAATACTGTTTGATCTTATAAAGTCAGTTGTTCTTTAAATTGTGCAACAGTCCTTTTCAAAGTCAAATTCAGATTTTTTTTCAATACCCCTATATTTTTGGAAGTACAAGTTGGTCCAAGTATCTGTCCTTAAAAGTAAGATGTTACAACACACCAAGATAATAGCATAATGTGTAGTCAGGCAGATGTAAGTAATTGGGTGTCTGTACAGAAATGTTTCTCATGCAGAGCAGATTCTTGACAATTCTTTAAAAAATTATACATCTGTAAACATAAGCTATTACCCTTCCTGCTCTCCAAAATACGATGCATCAGCTCAAGGATGCAAATTGGATTGTGCGGAATAAACAGTCAGCTCATCTATCATTTATTTGATGAACATCTGGACATAAAGAGAAGGCAAACTGCTGATACAAATTTGTTAATAAATAGGACTTTGAAGATGCAGTGAAGGAGGAATTTGACAACTTTTGAGGGCCTGGAGTACTAAAAATATGCTGTTCAGCACAATGTACAAGGTCCTAGTCTGGGAGATAAATGAGGGCTGTTTTTTAAGGGGGAACTTCATCTGTTGGCTTCATTACTTCATCAGAACACTTTCTGCAGTCCCAGAAGTAAGCCGATCCAGTAAGGAATTAAGGTAAATGTGGTCCTACGTTGTGTCAGGACACTTGTTTCTGTAGAGAGAGAAGGGTATTCCTGTAGCTGTGTGGGACTGAACTGAACTAACAGATGCACTCGTGCTGCTGCTGAGCTTTGTATTTGATAGCCCCATTCTCACTTCAAACTATTAGCTGTTTGTTTTGCACAAAACCCATCTCTAATCTTATGTAGCTGAAAATTCTCCTTCAGTTTTCATGTACAATTCAAGGTCTATAAGACATTGTCATCAAGGTGTGACACATTCTAACACATTTTTTCCTTTTAACTGTCAGCAATAGGTGTATCTGTAACCAGTTGCTGTTATAATTGGATAGAATTAAAAGCAGTTTGAAAATACTCTCATACTTTAAGTAAAGTAAGCACTATGCACCTGTGTTTTCCTGGTGGATATTTTCTCATTGTTAGCAGTTTTGTTTTTCAACATTAACTGGCCTTGGTTTGGTTTTGTGATCAAAGCAAATAAGAGAAAAAAATCATTTTACCCAATTATGAGTGACCAACACCACTCATGTGTTTTGGGGTGTGTTATTAGTGTTTTTCTCTCACATAGAAAAATGAAGCCAAAGGGTGAATAGGAGTAGCACAATAAAGTAGGTTCAGAATGTCCAGGAGGGTTTTCATGTTGTAATCCCTTTTAGCACTCAAAAGGAAAGTGATTGTGGGCCTCTTTTTATTCCCAGTTACTTTCTAATCAGAATAGAGGATATTCCTGTAGTAGATCTCTCCTGAAATCAGTTGGTAGCTCTCTAATAGCTGGAATGGTCCCTTGGCTGCTGTATATTCACATTCTCAGGAGGGTTTAGTAGATCCTACACAGAAACTGCAGATCTAATGAGTAAGTCTCATCAGTACCCATGTGATTGAAATTCCAGCAAGCTTTAAAAGGAATATTTTGACAAGCATGATATTTGCAAGATACTGCAGCTCAATTTGTTTTAAATAATACAGTGACTGCACTTGCATGAAGCACATGAGAGTACGAAATGGCATGTGTTATTAAGTTGGTTTGAGATGCCTTCATGTGACTGTGTGATGTGCCCGACTCATGGCCTGATGGAATTGCCAGCAGTCCCCAACCACACACTCTCTGTTCACAGCACCTGGCTCTGGGCTGAGCAAGAGATTCCGGCTCTCTGCCTTTTCACACAATTCAATTTGCTGACTGAATACAAGCTGATTTCAGCAATTGGATTTGGTCTCAATTTTTAGGTGGAAAAAAAAGGTCTAGCTTTTTTAATGAAGGATAATGAAGATTGATGAAAGTGCAGTCAGTACCTTGAGACAGGTGGTGGTAATTCATGGGCTGTCTGCTCCTTGGGCTCCTTGACTGTCTTTAGTCTCAAACTGTCGCTGCTGGGTAGGGGTGGGGAGGGAAAGGAGGGGGATTTATGGGATTGTAAGGTAAAATAATGGCTTTTTCATATTAGACATCTTTTTTTTCAACCAAACTTAACTCCAGTACTGAATTAAGATGCTTCAAAGTTTGGTTATCCAACAACACGCACAGTATCTTGATTTAAAAGTGTGAAGTGATATTTTTTTTCTAATCCAAATCTCACTTCTCAGTACTGCACATTCTCACGTAAGAAATGAAACGGCTTTATTTCCAACTAGACAGTTTAACCGAGTTCCCTAACCATTTGATCAAGAGCTGCCTTGATAGTCTCAGTGAATCATGTCAGAGTCTGGGTGGCTCCCTCAACTACATGGGAACTTCAGTGTCAGAGGGTTTAGAAAACATACTGTAATTTAGTAAGTGAAATGTATGTATAAGTAATGTAGTAAGTGAAATATGCTGTAATTTAGTAAGTGAAAGGAATAAATCTCATTTATTTTCTAAACAGTATTTTCTATTCTAAGAATTTTATATTCTGGTGTTTATTTTAATTTTTTTAAAGTAAAATCTCAACATTGACAAGCCCTGAAAACACAGTTAAACTCCAAACTTCTCCCCTGTGTATGTTGCCAAGTAGTTGCTGTCCATCTAGTGCTCTTTCCACATGAGCCTTTTGCCTCTGATCTCTCTGCCAGACTGCATTTCACAGACCATTTTGTCTCTTAAGTAGCAGCAAAAGGATTTGAACTAACAAACTAGCAATTTTAAAATCAAAGTTTATTACTTCACTGTGGATATCCAACAACCTTGACTTGTGTCCATGACTGTGAGGTGTCTCTCCATTTCCTCAGATTTTCCTCTCATGTTTAAACACTATGATCTTTCAGATTGTTTTGTGCTAGCCAGAGAAGCTGGCACCGAAAATAAGCAGGTGGAAAAAGGTGCCTGCAATTTTCAGTGGATGGTCAGAACACAATGTAATTATAACATTGTCTTTCGGTGACATTTTCTTTTCGCTGAGTCAGATTCATATCTTCATACCATGGTGCCATCACACTGTCTTATCCCATAACATTGATTTGAAATAACCAGGGTTTCTATGTCATTAAAATATTTTGATTCTTGATAGCACGGGAATATAAATTAGAAATTTCTTTTGTTTTTTTTTAAACTCATTCCACAGCAATCTCAGTAGTATGGCTTCAGTCACAATTTTAAGCTTTCAGCTGCCAGGCAGAAGGAAGTGCTAAGACCTGCATTTTGTGCTTTGGGTATTCTTGAGATGATGCATTTAGAAAAAAATTAATGCTTTTGTGAACATTATGATAGATTTTTTACTTTTGAAATGTCTGTAATACATTATAGCCTATAAAATAATGATTTTGATTTGACTTAATTCAGTAATTGGAAATGTATTTCTATCTGCTTTGCAAATATGCAGCACAGTTCCTTTTTGAAGGGCTCTTGGGTGGGTTGTGCATTTTGAAGTCTTTTGAGAAGTTTTATCTGTAGAGAATTTAAACATGTGGGAAGAATAAACGTGTAAATAGACATATAAAAGGTGCCTAAGTTCATACTTTTATTTGTGTGTTTAAAGCATTTACATGTCTCCTAAATTTTTAGCTGCAGCATGAGAAAGCTGAACTGGAGCAGCATTTAGAGCAGGAACAGGAATTTCAAGTGAACAAACTGATGAAGAAGATTAAAAAACTGGAAAATGATACAATTTCGAAGCAACTCACCCTGGAGCAGGTAACTCCTTCCTTTCAGGATTATATGACTGAGAAAAAACAAGGACTTTTTTGTCTTCGATTTGCCTTAATTTTTTTAAGTACGTGAAACACTGGGCAATATCAAGAATATAGAAGAGTCAGTAACTGGGCTTTCAAAGCAATGATCAGAAGCATATTTTATTATGAAAAAATTAGATTGATGCTTTTTTGTTGCCATTATAAGCTGTAGTAGCCTTTTTGCAGTCCTTCATGTCTGCTGGATACCAGTGAGTTTAGCAAACGCAACTCTTGCCTAAACAGTGCTTCTTGTTGCAGCTCATCAGCTTCCACTTGTGCTGCTGGTGAGAAACACTGTCACATCTGGTGGTTAAGGAGAGTACTAAACGATCTGTGTGTGGTCTGGTTGTGCTCTAAGTCACCCCTTTTTGTGGCAGCTCGGAGAGCACAGGACTCCACCTGTGAGATGTCAGCTGTGTGTGTTCTTCAAAAGATTTGAGGTTTGACTACATCCAACTCCCTCTCTCCTCAGACAGTCCTGTAGATTGCAGAGATAAAACACCACTTGTTTTGGTCGTGTTTCAACTGGGAGTTTAGACATGGGGAGGGCTCTTATGTTTAATTTTAGGCATGTGCATCAAAGCATCTCAGTGGTGTTAGTAGGTGACCTTTTGACTTAAAAGGCAAACTGATGAAACCTGTAGGCTTCTTAACTTCAGATTTTCTGGCATGTGGAGGTCCAATAATTCAGGTAGTGTAAATCTAGTGCATTATTTCTGTTATTTCTTTTGCTGTGGAACTTTTTTTGTTGCTGGCAATCTCAATTTCTACCAGTTTTGTGTGATTCTCCTACATCTGTTGACATGGATAAATTAATTAATGGCTATCTAAATGATCAAATGGGTTTTCTTGATTCTTATGCTAACATTCTGTATGGAGATACCTATGGAACAAATTGAAAAATAGATAGGAAGATGTAGTTGCCAGCAAATTCTTAACCAGCATGAAAATTAGCATGAGATTGAAATAACTCTCATAGCCACAAGGTGGTGGTGGTGGCCACCACTTAATCAAAATGCAAAGTAAGTTTAACATACTAAGCTGCTGAAGTTTTTGAACAGCTGAAGTCTTAATGGTATTTATTTTTGTATCATTGTTCTGGGCAGACAGACTTGTGAAATCATAAAATTTAAAACTTGTTGCTACATTTAAATATCAATGATATATTGTTCAAAAAGCATAAATGCACAAAGGTCTTTCTAATATCTGACCTTGAAAACTTTGTGAAAATGTTAAATTTAGCCATCAATCTTGCTTAGAAATTCCATGCATATGTATCTGTAATGCAACATATGACTTTGTTTCCTCTCACTGTAAGGTCTAGTAAATCTCAGGTTACTTTGGACTTCACCATGTGTTCTTTCCTTGCACAAATAACCACAGCTTATTGTGCTAATTAACCAGCTGAAACAGCAACCTTTGGGGCATGTGCTGCACCTACCAAGAAGCAACCAGGAGTTGTGAGGAGAGCCATGTTGCCTTTATGGGTGACACACAGGGAATTAAGGGAGAGAAACTGCCACAATGCTTCCACATAACCTTTGAAAACCTGTTAAACAGGGCTTGGAAGGAGGACTGCAGCAGTGCTTTGAACTGGACTGCATTACTAGATCTGTCACTAATCAGTGAGCAGATAATTACAGCACATGTTCACTAAACTAGTATTTTTAAAATAGAGAACATTTATGCTTTTTCTCCTTTGGTCTTTTTCATCTGAACTATGAACTTACCTGAACTTATGCTACAGGTGATCAATAGATTGTAGCACTAGTGGTTGCACAGAACGTTATTCCTTAATAAAAAAATTAAGTTGGATCTTAGGGTTCAAATGTGACCTGAAAGAATTTAAGTCAGCTTCAAGTCAGCAGAACATTCTTCTCTGAAGACTAATGGTGAAGAAATTTGCAACATGTGACTATTTTGTTAACTGAATGTCTCAGTTAAAATGAGCAATAATGTTCTGTGTCACAGTTCAGTGCTTTGATAGGAAATAAATAGCTGTCAGTTTTGTCCCACAGAGGCCAAGTATGTGTACTCTTGCTGTTACTATTTTTAAGGGCTTTTCTATTTCATACAGTATAGTGAAAAACTGGAATGGATACAGTTAGGAGATTCAAAATAAGAACTAAACTGCTAATAGTCATCTCCTGTGCCTGCTTTGAGAGGAGGAGAGCATGAAGTGTAAAGTCTTCTGGAAAGATTTTCTTGGAGAGCAGCAGAGAATTAAAGCTACAAAGGGGAAGGTTCAGATATGAGGCAAAGAAGTTAAATTTGGGATGGTGGGCTTAGGCAGAGATCAGTATATTCAACTGTCATTGATTTGGAAGATCTCCATTTCAGGAGGGAACAGTTGTGCTTGTCAATCAGTTGTCAAGAAAATTGAAAAAGCAGTAAGCTAGGAATACACGGACAATGGATGTTTTTAGCCATATTTTAAAGTAAAGTAAGTGTATGCGTGAAAGAGAAAGGTGAAAAGAAACATAATTGGGTGGTGAGGAAGGTTACAAGGAATTTTTCTCTTCCTCTGAAGGGAAGGTTAAGTTCTGAAAAAGTAAGCAATGTTGTCTCATTTCCCTGTTTTAATGGTAAAAATTAGATTATGTTTAATTTGACTGTAACTGTGAACCCACCTAAAATGACACTAGTATTGAAAGAGCTGCTGGCTTGGTCCTGAGATACAATCCCATCCTGCTTTTTTTAGTTCAGGATATTATCACACTTTTTGAATATTATCACATTTCTAACAAATTCATTGACTGGAGTATGTTTCAAAGTACACTTGAAACTATCCAATACAAAGCCAAATACACCAGTTCTCTGAATTCACAGCTCTGATGAGAATGCTGCAGTTGCATCTTCTGTAGGATCAGTTCAAGGTATTCATCCTCAGAGCTTTAGTATCCTGACAGTGGGAGGAACTGGGAAAACACTCAAGGTGAGGAAAGGAAGATACTTTTACCTTTGTCAGTGTTTTTCCCATAACTTGGTGAGGAAAACGTAATTTCCCACAGGTGGCTGGGCAAAACACAGACCAAAAATACCAGTATTTACACCAGCACGGATACAGTTTCACAACCTGGTTTCTTTGGTGTTTCATCAGAACAACTTTCAGGACACACCACAAAGCTTATTTGTATATTGTTGCTGATGATTTGACTTTGCCGTTGTTCGTGCTCAGCTGTGTGAAGATTTATAATTAATGGACTCCACTGCCTTGGTGAGGGTTGCTGTAATACTAAGCGTAATCTTAGATTTTTCAAATTCACAGTTATAAATATGCATATATTGTAAGTCTTCAAATTCCAGTGTGCTGCTCTTCCTGCCATTCAAAGAAGTGAATTTCTTTTCACCTCCATGTTTTTGTGAGTTTGTTTGGTGTTAGATCAATAACGTAGTTGTAAAAAGACTTAAGTTAAAGCAGGTGAGTCTAAACCATGCTGTGTTGAAAGGACGGAAAATCCTTGGTTGTGATCTACTTTCAAAATTTTCTCATTGTGTGTTTAAACAGATAGCTCTGCAGTGTAGTGGGGATCTGTGTTTTGGTAACATAGCAGCACAGTGTGCAGATTCTCAGGATGTTTTCTCTACTTTCTTCCCTCCGAGCACTCTGAGCCCCAAGCATTGTCACACTGACTGAGGAGCGGTGCCCAAAGGCAGAGCGCCCTGGACCTTCTGGGGCTGAGCGCTTTGCCTTCCATCCCATGGGTGGAACAAAGTGTTGGTCAGGATCCAGATTCTCATCCCTTGTGTGAGGCTGAAGCATGTTGCTTCTGACTTCTCTTCTTGAAATGTAAATTCCCTTAGCTGTTAATGTACATCTGGAAACTCAAACATAGAAAGATTTGCTAACCAGTGTTTTTCTCTAGTTATGTTCTCTATTACTCATCAGAATATGCCTATAGCTAGTTCTTCTAACCTTTAAAGAGGAAAGTTGTACATTCATTAAACTTGCACTGTTACTGAAGTGTGCCAGTTTATGTTTTCTTTGGGTTTCTTGGGATGAATTTAGTGGTTAGCACAGAGCCCTTACAGATTTAGATGCTGTAATAGCCCTTCAGTGATGCTGTAAAGGTGCCACAAAATCACTTAATCTGTTTTCAGTCTTTGCATTTGCTTATGTGAGATTACTTCTCCATCAGAAGAGTGGTGTTTTAACTAATCTTGGCTGGGAAAAATGCCTCCATGCTATTTTCCACCGCTGTTGATCTGTTTCCAAATATTTCATTTATTGCTAACTTTTTGAGTTCAGCTACATTGTTACTGAATAAGATCAGCTGTGCCTCTTAAAATTCTCCTGTATTATTAATACTTTCATTGTATTTCTGCTTAAATGTAAATAATGGCTTTCTTCATGTATGATTCTATTATTAACTTAGAGTAGAAGGTTCTACATTGTACCTTCTTTTATTAACTTACTGTAGAATCAAGAATGTTTGTTCACACAGTAAGTGAACATAAATAATGTCAAATTAAGATTTTACTTTCAAAAAGCCTTTGCTAAGGTAGAATTACATTTGTTTTGCTAGTTAGGACTGATATAGTAACACTCTAGGCAGTTCACGTAATTTTTTCTTTACTATTTCTGTTATGCCACTCCTTTATCTAATACAAGGTAAACATGGCTTCCCATCCATTTCTGGCTTCCATAACGGTGATTCTTCCACTAAAATGTCTAAAATTTTTCAAAAGAATAAATGTTGGTGTAGTGGACAGTAAATTCAGTTTTAACTTAAGAGACACATGGAAAAGGAGATGTCTTTGAATAGGTCTCATACTGCTCCTTGTTGGCCCCAGACAAGTTCTAGGAGAAGAGTTTCTCTTAAGAAGATGACAGCTGTGCAACTACTGAATTTCTTGATTTTTTGCCTTGGTCTGTGACCAGTGAATTGTGCCTGAATTTTGTCTCTGCTTCACTTTCTCCTTGCTGTTGTACAGCATTATTTAAAATTATGTTGTTAGAGCAGGTTTCTTTCCCAATGACAGTTCCTTGCAAAAAATACATGCCCATCATTTTCATTAATTGTTTTTCCTCTCCAGCTAAGACGTGAGAAGATTGACCTTGAAAATACTTTGGAACAAGAACAAGAAGCACTAGTGAATCGTCTCTGGAAGAGGATGGATAAGCTTGAAGCTGAAAAACGGTTTGTCATGTTGCAGTACAGTTGTTACTATGGGAGAGATTTTTAATACATAATATTCTGGATTAAATATGTTCATCTCTGTCCCATAAGAGTTGTTTCATCTGTGAAACCCTGGAAGTTATAGCAGTTGTAAAGCTCCTTGTTTGCATGATGCCACATCATTTATTGCTTAAAGTAAATAAAACTGAATAGTATAAGAAATTACTTGGGAAAGCTTGAAGGAATTTGCTAAATTATTTCAGCTGCTGATAGTCTCTTTTTAAAGTTTCTGGTTTGTGATCAGCGTTAGGTTCCTAGTATTTTACTATATTTGTTATGTGAGAGGCTCTTGTTTTTCCTGTCTGCCCAAAGAAAACCAGCTTTTTGTCAGTGATGTGCACCCATGTCATTGAGACTTCACAATGCTTCTTTAGGAGAAATTAAGACAGTGACTCTTTATATTCCTGGGAAATCTAAAATTAAAAATACATATAAAAGCAACCATCTCTTTAATGTTATAATGTAAGAACTCTATTTCAGGAGGGAGTAGGGGAGAGTAATGATTAATGATGATTAATAGCTTTTTTCCCCTACATATTAAAATACAGTTATGTTAGTGTGACTCTCTGAATCCTGCCTGGGATATCAGAAAACACATGAGCCTAGATGAAGAGCAGGTTTTGTAGTTTTATTTTACAGGGCCCTGCTGTGTGGAAGGTGCTCTGAAAAGCTACATGTGATATTCAGCAGTGGTAAATCCATAGCAGGATGAGCCCTTGGTAGGATTTTTGTGTATCTTAGATTTAAAACCTTCTTTAAGGCAAACCATTTCTGGTTTACTTTGTCTCAGACTCTGCCTTCGTACAAGGAGCCATGGTAGTGTCAGACCTTGCTTTAGTACACACACTTTGTATGGTACATGCGAACACCATACTATGCAAAAAGTTGTGCTTGCATAGTGCTGTCGCTGCTCTTCAAGGCAGAGTTGGGTCTGCCCAGTCAACATGTTCCTAGTAAAGAACAGTTTCATGCTTTCAGGCTGGAAAATACTTCCTATGTTAACTCCAAAACCCATCATTTAGAATGTATAGTATCTACCACATGCTTATTTCATAAGAGAAGTTCATTACTCCTGAATTTCCCATCAGTTAATAGAGGTATTTGAAACCATGACTATATGGAATATCTTAATACCTTGAAGATTGAAAAAACAAAAAGAAGCAGAAGGGGGAGACTGTTCTGTTGTCCTTCAGAAAATGTCAAGTTTTTTCTTTTGGTAGTGGTGAAATGCAGCAAAGCTTATGTTTTGCCATAGACATTCTTTACTCATCATTAATCTTCACAATGTGTTCTTTCTGTAAGAAGAGAAATGTAAAAACTCACAAAAGATTAAATTAAATTAATTTACTTAGCAAAAATTTGTGGAATAAGTAGTGCGTGAGTATAAAGCTGAGATAACTCTATATAGCTGAGAATTTGTTTTTCCTCAACTGTATGCAGAAATATTCAGGAACGTCAGTGTCTGGATATTTTAGAAAATTCATCTGTACTTGGACAACAGATTTTACTGGGTTTTATTTTGAATTAAAAAAGAAAACACTATAAATACTCCCAAATTTATCTCCCCAAAACCAGCAGTTAAAATAAATTTTACATACTTGTCAGAATCCTTGCAGTGGCTTTCTGGGGGATATAAGAGGTTTTCTTTTCCTTAGAATGGAAGGTAAAGTTTGAACTATTTTTCATACAGAATTTTGCAGGAGAAGTTAGACCAGCCGGTATCTGCTCCACCATCACCCAGAGACATATCAATGGAGATCGACTCTCCAGAAAATATGATGAGACATATCAGGTTTTTAAAGAATGAAGTGGAGAGGTTAAAGAAACAACTGAGGGCTGCACAGTTACAGCGTGAGTAAACAACTTGTTTCAAATCTCTTAAAGTTTGTATAATGTAAGATTTTTATATGTTCTTTCTTGAGCTTGAATTTTAGGTAGAAGTGGTAAAAAATAGGGCAGGTTTAGATTAAAACATTTTTGCCCTGCCTTCCCAGAGAAGAGGCTGTGGCCCTGAGCACATGGACTCAGCCGGCAGGAAGCTGCGTGCAGTGTCCCATGAAATACGCAATGCCAATCCTTTATTCCCTTATGCTAATATCTAATATCCCTATGCTAGTATCTAATATTTCTGTCTCATTTTCGTCAGTTCTGCTTAGTTCCTAGTCAGTAGTGTTATATAGCAATTGATAAGTGAATAGATACCTCACCATACAGAGAAATGTGTGTGGGTGTGGAACAGGCAATATCCCCCTCTGGCATGCTGGTCTAGACAGGCCAACTGGGATATTGCAACCTCCATTTAGAGAAATGGCTTGCCAGAGGCAGCAGCCTTCCTCCAAGACAGAGATGATATATCAGGAGTGCTCTTTTGCAGAGACCTTGTGTGCATGTTTGTGGTATTATTAATTTGTGGCTGTTGAAAAAAGATAAGGACAGCTAAGCTATGTACTTGCCAATTCTACACTTCAGCCTTCACTTACTTAAGTTCAGAACAAGAGCAAGGCCTTAGGATTAAAGTACTCTGTGTGCATATCTAGCCTAATTAATTTAATTTCAAGTATCCTCTGATTTTGAAGTGGTTTCTTTTTGAATTACTGTGATTTAGAGTAAAATATTCAAAGCATTTAAAGTCAAATTCTCATTGAAAATAAGGTCTATGTTTAAAAGAACTCTTCCTTTGTGAACAGGTTGAACAGCGCTGCAGTATGAATAGCAGTGCTGATAGGAACGGTGGATGTGCCTGTGAGCAGAAGATGAAACTGAAATACAGTTTTCAGTTTGCTGTTTGCAATATGTGGTCATTACAGAACCTCTCACATTGTTCATAAATACTTAAATCTTCTTATTGAAGTCTGATATTTGTATTATATTTTTATTTCTGAAGCACTTCTAGGAACTGGTTTGATATAGTTTAAAAGAAGTGCTACTCTTACATTTAGAAGTGATATTTCCACAGAAGAGAGATAAATCACATGTTAATAGTTTGGGAACAGTCTTCTAAAACAGGAATATTCTTTCCATTGAAGGGTGCTGCATAAAGATAAAGAAGCGATCACAAAACATGGTGAATCATTTTGGGTTTTTTAAATATAAAGCCTTTAACTGTAAACTTGATCAAACATTACAAAATATTGCAAAATACAGTATGTGTGTCAAGTCTTCATCTTGTATTTCGTTTTATTTAAGTAATCAGTCACAGTGCTTCTTAACTTTCCATAATTTGATTTTACCACTTTAAACAATCTGTGTTACCAGACCATTTAAGTGATGTTTGCTGAACTTCTTTAGAATTGACAACTCAAACTGCCCTTCGATGTAAAGACTTGTTGACTTTTATTATCACAATTTAGTATCAGTTTAATGTTAATAGTTTAATATTAATAGTTTATTATTGGTACATATTGTGCTGGCCAGTTTCTATGACAAAATGTGTTATTGAAAGAATACTGTAGAATACATGTAAGGTAGTAATTGTAATACAAGTTTGAGTTTTGAGTTTCAGAACTTGTGCTTCCTCCTTGGAAATGAAAATCATTTCTTCTGTGTGTTGCAGGGGTATCTTTGTGGAATAGCATTATTTTAATGGAGTAGGAGTCAGTATTTCTTCTTAATGGCTTTAGTCATACTATTTTCTTCATGATGCTTTTTCCTTTCTTTTCAAATTTTTTTAAATAAATACTTAGAAATTTTGTTGGTTTTGTTTGTTTGGGGTTTTTTACATTTTATTTCTACAATTACTGTCAAGAAGTAGTTTATTTTAGTAGCTACTGTTCTGAATTTGGCTCTGAGCTCTAATGACTTACAAATGAAAATTTTGAGTGCTTTCTACACCCTAATCTTGAAGTATTGGAATAAAATGAAGCACAACATACTTGGGTGTCTGTGAAATAGAATTTTAATCAAATTTTAACAAAATTCTGAATTCCAGATTCAGAGAAGATGGCACAGTATTTAGAAGAGGAGAGACATATGAGAGAAGAAAACTTGAGACTTCAAAGAAAATTACAGAGGGAAATGGAACGTAGGGAAGCACTGTGCAGGCAACTGTCAGAAAGTGAATCCAGCTTAGAAATGGACGATGAAAGGTTTGTATCTTTTAGCCATCCAGATATGTTGGCATTGACTTATTTGTCAATACTACTTTTTGAGTATTATAGAATAAGCATAGAAATTACCTGTGTATGGATTTAATATACAGACCAAATTTCAGCATAGTTCTGGAATGTCTTTGGTAGAATTGTATCAAAGTTGTATAGAAATTGCATTAGTTTTAATAGTGAGGAAAAAAGTATTTGGATCTGAAGATTGTTAAGGGTTTTGATAATGTATATTGACATAAATATAGCTGTAGAGTTGAGAATCAGGAGAATTTAATCATACTGCCTTTGTTTTGCCCCTAACTTGGTAACTGGAAGGAGTTCTGTGAGGTAGGAACAAGATCCTTACTTGGGCTGATTGTCCTTTGCAGAAAGGAAAGTATCTCCAACCAAATAGAAAGGCATACTGTGTGAAGCTTTGGAGTGAGGAAGCATTTCCAGAACTGTTGAATCGTTTGTAATGCCCAAACCATAACATCCTTGATTTCCCTTTTTCTCTATTACAAGCTGCATTGCTTGCACTGATCTTACAGATAGTCTTGAGTTTTTCATGGGTTTATATTCTTTCTTTTAGTGTTTTCTCACATGAGAGTCATATGACAGACAGTGTTATATCTTGAAAGAGGATTTTAAGTACATTTTGAATAAACCATTTTTATTTCTTATAAAGTGCTCCTTATTTTGTTGTATTTGTTGTATTGTTTTACATTATTTTGGTATTGGTCCTTTAGAAGAAATAAAAAAGTTACTCTGTGCTATATTCTTCTGATTCTGAGAAATTCTTAGGTCATCAGTATATTTGTTATAAGCTGTAATTTAGCAGATACTTTGTGTCAAGGACTACCCTTAAAGTCCAAAGTAATGTGTCCATTTTAATGAAATACTAAGACGACTTGACATATATTGAATTAGCATCTGGTGTTAAGATTTAGTGAATGCTGTACAAATGAAATTGTTAGAAATATGGGATTCTGGGGTTTGAGTCTTTTTTATTAGCCTGATATTTTCTTCCACTATTTACAGTGTAGTGGAAATACAGTCAAAATCTAAACCTATGTGAATTACCAGTATTAATCCAAAATTGTAGAGTACCCTCATAATTTTTTTTCAACCACTTGTAGGTAGTGGTAACCTAGAAAATGCAGGAAAATTTGATTATGTGTTCTATACTTCTAAGAAATGAATTGTCAAGTTGATTTTTTTGGTACTACAAAGGCCTGACAGAATAGCTCCAAAGCAGGTATTTGCTGTGGAAGTAATACAAAATAAAGGGAAGGATGGGTCAGGCATCAGTGGTTACTCTTGGAAGCGCTGTGTATACAAAATATTTGTGGAACTATGTGCAGTAATGATTTTAAATTGTAAATTTTTGTCAACTTACGTCTTCCTAAAAACGATGGTGGTGATGGATCAGATATCCCTTTTTTCCAGTTTCATTCTTTTAGCTGATAATACTTATTGTTTGGAGATAGGGTAGATGAAGATGCTTCACTGAACGTAAAATAAGCAGCTCTCCCAAAACCTCTCCCTCCTAACTAGTGATAGCTTTGTTTTCTCAATTCTCCGTCCTTTTCTTTGGAGTAGCAGGGAAATACCTGAAACCAGGAAGCATACTAATGTTCCATATCACCTGATCCAGGTACTAGGATGACTTACAGAAAATTGTATTTGTGTAGGGTACAAGGTGATTAAATCACAAAGATGCTGCCTGTAACACACGCCCTTATATGCATTGCAAGTTACTGCATGTTGTGGAGGTAGCCAGGTCAGTTCAATTTCACTAACCTTGCCACTCATAGCTCTTTAGAAAACTTACATTTAATTAAACCTAACTTGTCAGTTTGTCAGTTTTCTGTTGTTCTCTATTGGAGCTACTTCTGTTACCTGATCTACCCAAATTCAAACCAACTTTGGTATCACTACAGTGTACTGCCTGTGCTAGGACATATGGCTTGGTAACTCTGAATAGAAATCAGCAAGATGCAGTATCAAAACATGTTTCAAATAGTCTATTATCAGACTTCCAAGTAATCATTGCTGAGTGTTCCCTCAGATAGGAGTATTTTTAATGCTGCTTCATGTTACTGTTTTTGTCGCTATGATTTGGAAATAAATGCAGCTACTAAGACTTTCTGAGAACACAGTGGTAGAAGGGGAGTCAAGTAATAGTCAGAGGGCTCTTAGGTAGCTAATTTTACCTGCTGCTGTGCTGTGTTCAGTAAAGAAATGCAGCTAAATCTAATAATATAAACCCAGGTGCACCAATCTGCAACTGCATGTGCAGGAGAAGGTGAGCAGGGGAGCATCTAATTTAGACAGTGACTGAAAAATCTAAATAGTGCATAGGCAACTCAACCTGAAAGCTGCCACCCTAGTGCTGGGGCAGGGGGGGTTGGGGGGGAACCCCTAATTTCTTTTGAGATAAAAAGAGTAAGTGGCAAGTAGGAGCAATTGGTTATATTTTTATCTCCTTTTCTATAGCACTTGATGTCTGTGAAGAAGCTTCAGTAATTAAAGAACAAATAAATATCACTAAAGTTAATACAGGTGTGTAAAAATACCTTGCCTGAGGTTCTAATCTGTTCAGTTTATCACAGTGAAGTGTGGGAGGTGTCTTGCAACACAACCTGAAAGTACCTTTAGTGAGAGAAAGTCCTGGCTTGAAAGTGTTTCTGTATTCCAGTGGCAAAAGGCAGGATGAGCAAATGGCTTTTGAGACCAGAGGGATTCAAGTAGAAAACAGGGTGTGTTTTAAATGGTATGGCTGATCAGCTGTTGGAACAAATTATTAGTGCTTTAGTGATATTCCCCCCTGCCCCTTTCATGATTTAAGATTAGTGCTGAATGCCTTTCTGGAAGATACACTCTAGCCAGACAAGCTATTGAGTTCAATGTAGAAATGATGTGTAAAGTGCAAGAATGTAGTATAGGTCAGATTGGATGTCATGGTTTATATCTCTGACCTTCGTATGTACTATTCTAATCATATGCAACTTGTATGGTTTTAACTGCAAATGACTAAGATAAGTCCAGCTGTTTCCACTGAAAGTTAAGCCAGTATCAGCAATAATGAGAGTTCCTGTCATGACTTCCTAAAGGTGACTGGTCCTTCATTAATCTAATGTGATTCTTATGGGAATTGAAAAAAATCACAGTGAAACATTTAAAACATGGCACATTTTAAAAGGTTTGATCTAATTATTCTTTGCCTTTTTTTGTTAGATATTTTAATGAGATGTCTGCACAAGGATTAAGACCTCGCACTGTGTCCAGTCCTATCCCTTATACACCCTCACCAAGTTCTAGCAGACCTATATCACCTGGTAAATATTTAACCCAGTTTCTAAAATTATTGTATGCATCACATAGTAACGTGCCCTGTTAATATATTTAGGTCAGTAGCCTTTCAAACCTAGTTTGGAGTAAGAATCCTGCATCATAAATGCAAGAATAGTTTTGCCTTAGGTCTCTTCTAGTGCAGCATGTTTTGGGATGGTGAACATTATATATTTCAGGTTTGTGAACAGATATTAAAGGTCAGTTAAGTAGCTATCACACTTGAACTTTTAATTTCTTTTTTGCTCTCTTCTTCTCTTTTGCTGTCTTTTTTTTTTTCCCTCCCCCACAAGTTGCCCAACAAGACACATAATTCAAATGGATTTCTACAGTTTGATGATGAACTAGTAACGAGACTGTTGTTGTGTTCTGAATCAAAACTTCTTGGAGAAGTCTAATCTTGAATGTGTTGGAAAAAGTCAATTTACATTTCTCTGTAGTAGAGAAATGGCTTTTGTACTTCTGCTGTTTTCTAGTATTAAACAATAAAATTAAGAATTCTTGTCTCAGGTACTTTGTAAAACAGAGGCAAACAAACCTTTTCTGAGTTTCTAATTACTAAATGTATTTTAAGTCACAAGAAATGTAATTGTGTTACTAACACATTTATTGACTGAAATTTAAAATCTCTTAAAATTGCACTTGGAGATTCATTAAAATTTTTTGGCTATGGATGTTACATGGCAGTTACAAACTCACTTGTACATAATGAAGTGAATCCTGGGTGCCCTGCTTTCCCAAGTTCACCTTTAGAACCTGCCAGACGGAGTCCTACACTAAGGGCAAGTGAGATGTGCTCTGTATTGACACATTCTGAAAGCTGGGGGTGAGACATTTTATTGCAGAGGTCTGCTAGAACATATGAAATGTCTTTGAATTGTTTTAATTTTCAAGGTTGACTTTAGTCTTTCAAAGGACTCTCAATGGTTTTCATCTAGGTGTTGCAAAAGGAGTGAGTGTGTGTGAAAACTGGCTATGGCCATAAGCTATGCTATGGTGTTAGAGATGAACATTAGGATTATGAGTTTTCAGTTTTTTGCACTTCTGAAATGAGCCAAGTCACTTGATTTTCAATGTTTTGCAAGACATGTTACCAAGAAAATGATACATGTTTTCTTACCCATTTCCTGTAACTGGGCGTACAGAAATGTAGTCTTGCCAACAGCTGTTGTGGGGTGACCTCTGCGGGTGTTCGTGGTTATACACGTGCAGCCTGCATAGTAATACAGCCTTCCACTGCACTTGTACCTGCAGTCCACACAATGGTTACAGTCACAGCTCTGTGTGGAGCAGATTATCTGGGAACTTACAGGCTTGCAGCTTTGATTACTTAGCACTACTTAGATTCTGGTGTGTCAGTGCAGGAGTACTCTGTTCCTACACTGGGACTGCAGCACATTGCTTGTTGCCTGTGGACTTGACTTCCCATCAGCAGCTTGACACAAGAGTGCTGTGTTCTAGTTGGAATTACATCCCACAGACGGGATACTGAAACACAGTCAGAATCAGAGTTAAAAATAGCACAGCTGAAATGGTAGTTTCTAACAGAGTTCACGAGTTTGGAAATGTTGGTACAGTAAATGTTCCAGGCTAGCACTTCTGCACAGGGAGCTCCATTACTCTCCTTTGCATCTGATAAATTAATATCCACAGTTGGGAAGTTTCAGACTTCAGGAAAATAGAAGCAGCAATTTTTTAGAGAAGTAATGAGATCAATAGGGAATTTAGTAGAGCTTTCTGGGATACGTGGATGTAGTAATGGATGAAAACAGTTTTTGAGAGTACTTTGTCTTACTGTACTGCTTTAGATAAAATGTCAAAAGTATTAGCACAGAATAATACAACAGTTATGTTCTGCATCAAGTGATTGTGTGGCATGTTTCATTTGGGAAATTATGTGCCCGAATGTGTGGAAACGTAATTTGTAACTGGTTAGAATTGCTATCACTTCATATGGTTAGGTGGTCAGGTTTAATGGGTCAGATTCTGGCTCCTGAGTCCCAGAGCCTTTTGTGCTTGGGATGCTACTTTTGAGCACTCTTTGAAGCTGAGATGCTGCTGAGCTTTCTAGCACAGTGCATGGAACTTTGAAGATGGTGTAATTATTGCTACTCCTGGGCAGCTGGGGATTAGCTGGTCTAATTACCAATTAGTCTCTAGTGCAGATAAACTGTTTTAAGCTTTGCAGCTGGGCTAATTAGAGATTTTGGTTGATTTTGCAGAGGTGACCTACCTGTTTTTGCATCTTTGCCTGCCACCTAGACTTGCCTTTGTAAAGCTTGTGGAGCTGGATTATCCCAAAGCAGTGCAGAACTGTCCTTTTAGGAAGGTTGACTTGAAGCATATGCCTTGCCTTTTATTTCTAGGCTCTTACCTCTCACTTGGAACACATTGTCACCTCCCTGAACACTGTTTCTGTCCTTGTGCTTACAAAAGCACTTAAATATAACGCATGTGATCTACAGACAATTAGACTGTGTAGTCCAAACAGATTAATTTTGGTGTTACTCTGTAGTGTCAGTGTTTCCACTGGAGTCACTCGTAATTTGCACCAGACATACATGGGGGATGTAACAGAATTAAAGGAAGGAAAGGGAGTCTGTTTATGTCTTTATTAGTGATCTGAGGCTTGTTCTGTTTTCTCCCCAGGATCTTGTCTCATCTGTTGTAGGGAGAAACAAGAGACCTGCAGTCAGGGATGATGCTGGGTGTTGGTGCGTCCTGTGGTTGCAGTGGCACTGTTCTGAAGTGTGAAAATTGTTAAATTCAATGTGGTGTTATAAAAATTTAAGAGACCTTTAGAAATTTTTGTTGGTCATTATTCTCCAAAGCAGTTGCTTGTGCCCAATACTAAACAGCTGAGAAAAGTCCTGTCTTCTGTCTTACTGATGTTCTTGTCAGAAATCAGAAACAAGAGAAAGGTTTTGGAAAATGTGCTCTTTGGAGAGTTACTCAAGCTGTTCAGAACACTCCAGGGTCTGAACTTGAAGCGTTTAGCAGTTGCTGTTCCTGTTTATCTTGGTTAGCTATGCAGGTACTCTGCATTTTTGTAAATGAGTTCTTACAGAAAGGAAATACTTAGATGAAAGAATTGGATATTTGCACTTTTGAATATTAGGCTTTCCTAAGTGTGGATAAAATCAGGTATTTCAAATGTTAGTTGCTAGCCTAATCCAGCTAGTAACATTACCCAGAATGTTTTAATTTCACAGCCCCAAAGATCTTTAAAATGCTGAGGCAAAAGAGGAGGAAGCTGTGGTGCACATCTGGTATGCCAGATTTTTTGTGGGCCAATGCTAGATGGCTTCTCCAAGTACAACCTCTCTGCTTCTTCAGGCTGTACGTTATTCAGGGAGCCATTTTGTCCATGGAGAAGTGGAATGCTGGATGGAAATAACTGTGGACTAAGTTACTGGGGGAGCCTTACACTGTTTATCTTAAGTGAAAAGTTACATTTAACATTGCTTAATGTGTGTTTCAAACATATGGTAGTATGCTTCAGGGAAAGAAAATAATTTCGTATCACACTTTTCAGTGCAGTGAATATTTTTAGATGTCTAATCTGCAGGAGTTACCAGTTCTTAACCTATCATTGATTCAGAACCAAAATATTTAATAAACCCCCTCACACTTGATTTTTTAATATGAAACAAGAAAGTTGATGTTACCTTGTTTTAACAATTTTAGGTCTGTCATATGCAAGTCACACAGTTGGTTTCACACCACCAACTTCACTGACTAGAGCTGGAATGTCTTACTACAATTCCCCAGGCCTTCATGTCCAACATATGGGACCATCCCATGGTATTACAGTAAGTATTTAAAATAGTAAATACTTATTACTGATATAGTTTGGTTTTTAAAAGTTATAATTGCTTGTCCTTAAGCTTTTTTACAAAACACTTTTGTAAATGTTTGTTTTTGTCTCCTTACTCCAAGATATCTATTGCTGCTTTCTTCAACCCTGATTTTCCTCTTCACCCCTCAGAAACTGATTCTTTTTGGAGAACCTTATTTTCTGCAAAAGAATAGGATGTATTATCATCTTAAGGACAGTAATAGGTATCATCTTATGGATCAGCAGGCAGGGTGTGAAAAGTGATGTTCTAAGCTACTAAGCCTGTCCCAGGAAGTAAAAACATTGCTTTCATTTTTCTCCTAGTCTCCACCATCTGACGGATGAGTCATCTGAGGTTGCTTCAAGCTCAGGTTTTCTTCAGGATGACACACAATGCTACCATCATGTCACTGTAACAGGCAGTTAACTCTTATTTTCTATTCTCATTGGCAAAGAAGAAAGTTAATATAAACATTTGTTAGGGCGATTTCTCATATCTTTCAACTGAATTTATTTCCTTTTTACCTGCGATGTTGGATGCACTTCTGCTTCATCATGTTTCTTTAAATATTTGTGGAGTTTAATAGGCAAACAGAGCCTAAATATTAACCATTTGGCAAAATACAGTATAGTTGTTGTGTCAAGACCATTTTGATTTTTCTCAGCAGGTACAGTAGTATGTGAATATCCTTCCAGGTTTTTGCTTATACTTGTCATTCTCAGATGTAAAAACGTATTTCAATAGTTTTTAGTACAATGCTAAAATATGACTGTTTCTACAATGGTTTAGGTGAGTGTACAAAGGTGATTGTTACTATTTCTTTGAGCAAAGGTGGGTGGGAGTGCTACAATGGTGGGTAGAACAAGAAGCAAGCTGGAGTTCAGCAGGAAGGTAGAATCCTGGTCCAAGTTCAGCCCATGGCTGTGTGTCACATGAGTTAGTCACAGGAAGATCTTTATGTTTCTGGGAAACCTGGGAACTAATTATTTATAAATAAGTTTTTCAAGGAACTTGTTCTGTTCAGTCTCTGTGAAATACTACCCTTTCTGAAACTAAATGAATTGAGTCACTATGAAAAAGATCATCCTCGGGACAAAATACTAATGGTTCTGACAAGAGTGTTGATAAGTAGCTCTTGGCTTTGTCTCAGTACTGATGCCAGGTCCCTTCATATTGTTAGATGTATTCAAATGCAATAAATGATACTGAGTGTTTCAGAGACTTCAGTCTGTTGTCAAGAATCCCCTTGACTTTCGCATAGAGCATTAATCTGTTATGCATAGTTGTGCAGAAAAATGGATACAATATACCTGATTTGACTAAATTGCAGTTTGATTCTTGACTTTTCATTTTTGATCTCCCTTACAGAATAAATTTAACTTTACTTGTAGTACATTTGGTATAGAACTGTGATAATTCTTCTGCCCAGAATTGATAACCTGTGGTTGATTATTAATTGTGGGTGGGTGGTTTGTCGTGCCATGAGGTTCTTGATTAATGCTAACTGGATTGGTAAGTAATGAGCATTTTTGTTTCAAAAGTGCAGAAGTTAGTGTTGTGCAGTGTAATTTATATTTTTACATTGCTAACATTGAAAGAAGGTCATTCTCCCCCTTCTGCTCCCCCGCCCCAGTTTGTAAAGATAAAGTGGGTTTTAAGTCTTTGAGTTTAAATGTGCTGATTGCTGAAAAACTGTGGTTTCTGTTGATGGAGTCTCTCTAACAACTGCTTCACTCCTGCAGCGCAAAGGGCTGAAATCTTTTTTGTTCTCTAAAGAGCAACTTGTATTATGCTTTGGTCTTACTCCATTGTGTGGGCTAAGAGAACTAGAGATTCTGGGCAGACTCTCTGATGTTCCAAACATTTCCACCCACACTCAGGTACCACATAGTTGTACCTCATGTGCCAGCAGCATAAAGTCAAAGGTTCATCAGCGCCTACTGGTTGGGCAGGCACAGCTGGGAGGTGCTGTGCCTGCAGCATCTCTCATTTCTTTATGGGTTGCTGGTCATAATGAGTAAACATATCTTCAGGATATGTCTTGTGTTCATTTCCTGCAAGCTGACAGGAAGGAATGCATGTTGTGTTTGATGTCAAGAGTACTTCCCCTTCCCTTTGCTACTCCATTTCAGAGGAACATTTATTTTATGTAAAAGTTGTATTGTGACTCTTGCCATGTTTTGAAATTTATTCTTCCCACATAATTGTTCTGATTTTTTGTGTGGGTTTTTTTTTTCCTTTGCCAAGATTAGAGGACTTGCACCTAACGTTGTTCAGGAGTGTGTTAAACATAATTTCAATATTTGTTCTGCAGAGGCCTTCACCACGAAGAAGTAACAGCCCCGACAAATTTAAACGTCCCACTCCTCCTCCTTCTCCAAACACGCAGACCCCAGTGCAGCCTCCTCCGCCACCACCTCCACCGCCTGTGCAACCTACGGTCCCGCCCGCAGCGTCGCAGGCAGCCAATTTTCAACATTCAGTGCATCCCTCCTCTCAGCCTTAGTGCATGTGCTCAGCAGTCTGTATGTCAGAAGTGGACTCATAACACGGAGCAGTTTACTAAAAGCCAAAGGCTTACTTGGCATATTTGGATTTGACTTATTTGCACTGAGGTTATATAGGCTTCACTGTTAATTGTGTTGTAAACGTTTGTATAAAATGCAGCCAGTGTTGTGGGTCTACAACACTAACTTAACAAAGTTTTCCATCAGTGTTTACTTGAACTACATGTATGTCCATTCTCTGGCTGGAACATTTGCTATTCTGTTCGGTAATACGGCATTATGTCGTTTTGCTTGGCTCCAAAGCTTCATTTTCCTGGCTTTTAGGTTTGTAAAATTAAAGGGATATCTTTTTATATTTTTTCATGACAATTTGCAGAAAATGAAAGGCATGATGGGCTACATGATAAATTCTGAAATACTACAGTGTTTACCAAGCTTATGGAAAATCAGCACTATGTTTCAGTCATTTAAAATAACAGCTTCTAGTGCAAAAGTGAGTCAGACACCTTAATCAGTGCCCAAGACACAAACCCTATTGTATTACATAGCAAATAAGCTTAATTCAGCACACAGGACACATCCATGTTTCTCCTGTTTAAAAGCACCTCAAAACATATGGTACAGTCAGAATTTTACACTTAGGGAACTGGCTTGTTGGAGTCTGTGGAATGTACAATTTGTGGACCTTAAGATTTGATGATGTCACTTGACATTGACGTTAACCTGTAAGCTGCCCATACTGTGTGAGCTGTCACAATGACCTCGGTAAGTGTGGTCCTGCCCACAGGTTACTGATTGCTGATCCAAGTGTGCTCTTTGATTTTTTTGCTGCAGAAGGCGATGTGATTGTAGAGAACAACTGATGATAATTTCTTTCTTGTTAAAGTATATTAATTTTGATTCCCCTGAAGCAAAGTTTGAACAGGTATTCTAAATGTTCCAAAGTCTGTTAGAAAATATGATGAGCATAGAGGATTATATTGGTTTAACAGCCAAAACTTTGTATTGCTTGGTAGAAACAGCGTACAAGAAAGTAGCACAACATGGCACTAATGAATGCTTATTTAGCAGCCTAAGCCGGTACAATGTATAAAGAAATGTATTCTGAATACATTCTTTCCATTCATTTAGCACAAATAAATCGGTTTCACTTTGCAGTGGAACAAAGTGTCACTTCTTGATATTGACATCTTACTCGGTTACATTTTTCCTGAGGTTCCTCTTGAGTACTGAGGTTTATATATTATTGATAATTTTAAGTGGTTTACCTCATATATATGGATATGTGGGCCATGGAAAATGACAAGAGAATGTTTATTTTAGGAGAATATGTATCTGGCTATAATCAGAGCAGAACATGAGTAATTTATCTTTTGTTTACAAAAGTTTGTTTGACATGCCTAATGCTTTATTAAGGACATTTTTAAGAAGGAAGTACAGCATTCTGGTAGTATACTAACACTTGTACATATATTGTCATGTTTGCCGCTCACCTATTCAGTCAGAATTGCAAACTGAAAATCCTTATAAAATTAGTGCATTAAATCAAAGTAGTAAGTTAAAATAATGTTGTAAAATGTTCCGCTTAAGGCAAAACTAGAATTTTTTCACTATAGCTATGTAGTTTCAGCTCTGAGAGAATTTAGAGAAATGCATATATAGTCTATAACACTTCTTAAGCCAATATGGGATCAAGTGCATTATCAAATTACATTAATTATGGTAGTCATTCTCCAAGTGATTCTCAAGATTGTGGCAAACCTAAAATTTGACCAGTGCTTCCATCTGAAAATAATTGACCATAGCAGATGCTCACCTTTCCATAGAGGAGGCTCGGCTGGGAGCATTGGAATTAAACAGAGCTCTTGAATCAATGGTAGGATTGCATGTGAGAAAGTGGTAGGCATTCCGAGGTGCGACTAAGGTCAGGATAGGATTGATTTAGTTTGATGCTTGTCCTTTTGTAAACATAAGACGAATTTAAGAAGATATTCTTTTTTAAGTGGGATTCCAGCTCAAGTATCCCACTATTTGAAATGGTGCCCTCCTTTCTGAAGTGCTTTGCGATTCTTGGACATATGGCTCGATGGAGTGCAAGCTTGTGGTGGTGGTAGTACAAATGTGGGTGGGAGGGAAGAGCCTTTGGCAGTGTTTAAAGATTCAAAATGGAAAATTACCTAGAATAATTTATGTTTGAAGCATATTCCAAAAATGAATTTGCATAACCCAAGTTCAGCTGCTGTTATAAAGTGTCTTAGTGAACTTTCCTTACTATTCCAGTGGGACTGTTATCAGAAGAAAGTAAAGAACTGACAAATGTGTACTAAATCTTGAAAGTGTAACAAGGCACTAAATTGGCCTTATCGAACTAAGAACGTCGAACAAACATTTGCTTGCAATCAGAAGTGTTAAACTTTATTTGTAGACTTTTTGAATAAGATGAGAAATTGTGCACAACCATCTCCTAATAAATGTAAATGGATTTTCAGTTTTCCTTGTGAATTATAGTCATGAATTATGATTCAACAGCTGTGATTTTATCGGATTTCCTGTAGACTGGAGAAACTCACTTGACTGTGGGGTCCAGCTTGCTATGAGGGCTTAAGGTGCGTGGTTTATCTCAGGGGCACCTGGGTGGGTTTCTGTTGCCCTTTTCATCACCAGTGCTTGTCAGTTGCACACTGCATCCTCACTAGTTGTGTAAGGCCACAGAAGCAATTTTAGCTGTGATGAGCATTTTGTGAGCATACCCCTTTACAGCTCAAGATCTAAAAATAATAAAACCTACCTTTTAGCTGTTTAAACAGTGCTTTCCTCTCTGACAATCTTTTGTCTTTTTATGTAAGCTTTCTTTTTATATTTTCTCTCAAGGGATCTGGCTTGGACACTGGAATGCAGCTGATACTCTGTAGAGCATTAGGAGTTTGTTTTATCCACAATTTGTTCCAGAGGAATTCTTTGGAAGAAGAGGTGGGACTGTTCAGAGATAGTTTTCCAGCTAAAAGCCAGATAAGACTGTTTTAATTATATGTAGTCTTCTGAGAGCATAATCCCAAGGGCAGAAAGTAATATCAGAATTTCTCCAGAAAGTGTCAGTCCTTTTCTATTGGCAGTCACTGTACTGGAGCTGAAGGGTATAGGATTCCTTTCCTGGTAAAATGTTTGCATTTAGGAATCCAGCTGCCCGGGTAGAATCCCTGTGCACTTCAGCTGAATGAAAAAAATGCAGTCTTGGAAGCAATGAAAACAAGAAAGCTTTCTCAGATCTGTGCAACTTGCACTGCTAACAGGAGACTGTACAGGCTGTGTATTTTGTTAAATAAATGGAAACTGATCGTGGAGACAAATAAAAGAGCCTTGAAGAGTTTATCAGTCAAAGAAACACAGTCTCTCATCCTCCATATTGATTATTGCTTGCTAAGAGGATGCATCCAGAGACCTTATTTAAATTTTATAGTGCTTTTTCTAATCCTAATGCTTAGTTTTACAAGCAGTATAAGTTCTAATTCTGTTCAACTCTTTGATGTTTCCTTTTTGTTTCAGTCCTGGCAGTCTATTTCTTTTTGAACCTTGAGAATCTACAGAGAATGGACTGTGCAGAGCATATTTCTTCAGTTCAAGCCATCTCATAAGAAACCAGAAGGTTTATGAGTGTAAGCTATAAAATTATGATACATGCATATATTACAACAGCCTCCTTGAGGGGAAAGATCTCTCCTGTTGAAGAGAGAGCAAACAGAGCCCCTAATTACCAAGTGGACTGTATGCATAGAGACAGTCTGGTTTCCTCAGTTTCCTGAGGAGCTGAATTCCTCTTCCAGCCCTTTTTTGGATTCAGATTGAAGTTTTTAATAGTTTAATTTTTTTTTTTAAATTCCACATCTCACTGTAATAAATAGTCAGGATATCTTTGCATTCCTTTTGGGTAATAACCATTAGTCCCAGTACAAACAGAGGTTAAGAGTCATTGCCACTTTGTAGACAGGAGGAAGTCACTGAATATGCCAGACCATGGGGGGTGTGTGCTCATATAATGATTTCTTTTTTTAAGCAGCTTGTGCTGGTTTTGGATTAGAGGCATGTCCTGAGGAGGAGATAAACTATGGAGTTTGGTGCTGCATTCCAGACAGCCGCTACATTAGGGAGAACAATGCTTGTTCCTCCTCAACTAGTTAAGCTCCAAAGAAAAGTACTACCTCATCTTTAGGTTGGGATGATGTGGCCGCAGGATCAGGAGAAATGTCGTAACTGTGTCAGGTTTGGTTCTGCATGTGTTAGCTGGGTAAGAGTCTTTCCTTACTGGAATGGGGCTCTGGAGGTTATAAAACTTTTGTAGAGCAGGACTGAGGAGTTAGGACAGATGGTTGAGGGTGCAGTTTGAGAAAACTGTGTGTCCCTGTACTAAACTGCTGCTCAGAATATTCTTTGTCTAGGCCTGGGAATTGCCTGTACTAAAACTACTTCTTTTTTTTTTTCTTTTTTTTTCTTTTTTTTTTTTTGGTGTGATTTCCTTTTAAAAAATGTTGAGTTGCAATTCTTTAATTTTATGGCATTGGTATCTAATTAAAATAATCCACCAACAACAGTAACAAAAAAACCCGGAAAGCAATTCCCCTTTCCACAGAAATACTGGGAGTAATCTTCTATGTGCAAAGGTGGGTTTTTTCATTATATAACTTAATGCTGCATCTATAAACAGAGGTGTTTTATTCTAGTGGTAAAACCTAAGCTGTCCAAGGCACTTTAGTTTGTGATTGCTGACTTTTGTTTTGGCAGGTGTTTCAGATGAAATCTAAGCCTCCTGTGGAGGAAGAAAAAAAATCACCTGACAGCTGTAGACTGTTCCTTTCCTGCAGAATTACAGCAATTTCCTCAAATGCAAGTAAAAGTGGAAAAAGCATCCTTGAGCTTTTCTGAAGCTTACATTTAATTTCAGTAACTTGGTGATTGCTCTTGTATATTTAGAGAATCAATGAAACCTCATTATAGGTTGGTTGGGTGTCTATCTGGTTATTTCTGTGTTTTTCTGATCCTGGTGAAGGAAGCCTGTTCGAATTTGGATCAAACAATGGCCAAAGTTCAGATTTATTGATCATTATTCCAAGTGATGACTTTAAGAGTGTTACACTGTGTTGGTGTGGATCGAAGCTTATTGTAAGAACCTCAGATATAAAGAAGTTTGGGGTTTTTAGCACGTTATGTTTTATTCCTGTATTAGCTGTGTTACTGCTTTTTTTTTGTATATCTCAAGGTGTTTACATATATTTGTAATTGTTCTGATGTGTCTGTAATCAAGCTCATCTGTGCCTTCATGCAGACCTCCAATAAACACTTGATTTTTTTGTATTTACTCGTATGGAAGACTGCCGGGTGGATGTATATTTCCTTCTCTGTCAGCCTGTCATCACTGGGAAAAAGAGGAAGAAAAATCAGAAGTAGGAATCAGAGAAAGCTATGTGCTTGTCTTTGTTTCTGCTGTCTTTGGTTCTAATTGTGCTGCCTCTGAAATTTTCACTTAAATGTCTGAGTGTGGAACCTGGGGATTAACCTATTTGAACAATAAAGTTTGCACAGGAGGTGCTCTTCACTTTGGATTGAGTAAATATTCAAAATACAATGCATGGTTGACTCTTATCAGTTTTGCTCCTATCTTGGAAGAATGTAGCTATATTTCTTGAGCTGTTATTGTGGGGAAATTCCAGAGTACCTTTCTGAATTAAACATGTCTGTTTAACCTTTTACAGCTGCCTTCCACTGAGAGTTCAGGGGTTTTTTTGCCAGAGCAAGAACTGTAGCATCTTTTGGTCTTAGTAGTGGTGTTTTTCTTGAGGGTACTTTTCCTTGGGAGGGTGGAGCGATGTAGGAAAAAAACAGTTTCATCTTTTTTCCAGTTTTCCTAAGCTCATAGGAACTGAGATGTATATTTGTGAAAAGTTACAGAAAGGCATCCTACATGTTTTGAGTGAAAAGCAGTGTAACTACTTTTCTAATCTGATATTAAGTGTAAGATGAAGAGAAGGCAAAAAATGTTTCCTTGATTATGCTAAGAGGTGTGCTGTATGTTTTGTATCTTAGACAGGAGTGCTTTTTCTATTTCTTTGTATTAGTAAAGATCATGGTATCTGGTGCTCTACTTCACCTTGATTGTCTTGTGGTCAAACCTTATTGTTCAATCAAGTTCTACTATTGATGGATTCAGTCATTTGCTAATGGAGATCTGTCTAAAGAATCCACCATAATTTCTACCATTTTGACATATTTTCTTACCAAAACTTTAATCAATTATTGTATTTAATAATTTTAAAGCATGAACCAGTTGTAAACTCTGGATTGTGTGCATTTGTGTAAATTCTCTGTGTGCTTTGTTGTGCCATCCCTTGTAATGTCTCTGGATTTGTCACTTTTTTAATGTGTGCATTCATGCATCAGCTGAGCACAGAGCTCACCTGTGTGGCTCAGTAGCTTTTCTAAGTATTATTTGTTCTGTCTGGGTCTTTTGCCACGTTTTGGGGCTTAGATCTGAAAGTCTCAGGAGTAGTTACCTATGCTTATCCTATATTCTTGGTTTGGAGTCGTGCTGAACTTGTTGGTTGAATCCATATGTGTCTGTCTTCCTGTTCAGCTGCCACTCTGGCACATCTCTGCCACTGCCTGCTCTGCTCAAGTCAGAACAGGTGCCTGCATGCAGTGGGAATTGTGCTGTTCCATTCTGACCAGTAAAATCCTTGTGTTATGATGATTGCAAGTTCTTGGGCACCGAGGCCATGGGTCTATTTCAGTAAATGCTAACCTAGCTGATCCATGTGACTCTCTGTTCCTAGAACCCAGGCAGTATTTCTTAAAATGCCTTTATCCTCCTCTCCCCTCTGCTACAAATGCTGAGCAAGCAGTTGTTCCGCCTGTCTCTGCCTGCCACAGCAGTGGGTCTGTGAATTGGGTGAATAAGCTGTGTTGATGCTGTCTTCATGCATGTTCTTTTTCTTTCTGGCATTTGTCTGAACTGAAATAAGTTACTTGAATACTTTCAGAAGAGCAGACAAGAAGGAAAGATGATGTATGTGACTGGGTTACGTTCAGGTTGCCTTGACCAGGTGATCTCCCCTTTAGGTTGTTCTTTTGTATTTCTTCCAGTGCTTGTACCCCTTTAAAGGAACACAAGTTCCCAGCATTGCAGGAGTTAACTTAGAAATCCTGTAAACTGCTGAGAGTGGGAGAAAGAATAATACATTGCAAAGCAAGCAATTTTAATAAGCCTAATCCTTACTGTATGTAAAGATGCTGGCTTGGATATCGATCTGTTTCGCGTGCTTTTGAGGCCATTCCATACCTTTCAAAGTGCACAGTATATCCACCCTTCAGCCCAGAAGGAAGAAGAGGTTGAAGTCAGTCCTGCATTTCCCAAATGGAGACTGAAGGTACGTATAAAGACTGTTGGTTCACTTGAATGGAGCAAACAAGCATTGGAGAGACTGAGATGGGAGCCTTGCTTTTGAGCCTCAGGGCTCTCAAAAGTCAGCTGTGGCTTTTCTCTGCTCCTGCATGGAAAAGTCTCTGCATGCTAACCAGTGATGTCTGCCGTGGCAGACTTGTCCTTTGGGTGATACAGAGCAAAAGCTGGAATATTTACAGTGAAATAAAACATGGAAGCTAGATATGGCTTGTGTTTGCAGAATGGAACAAGATTAGTTCCAAATTCTGCATATTAGTGGAGATACTGTACACCGTGTCCCATGCTTTTTTTACTCTTAAGCCTTGAACAAAGGCTAGCATGTGAATTTAATGAAACTAGAACAGGGATTTGTGGGAGTCTCAGGCATCTGTGGTGTGACCATCTCCTTTTTTCTTAATGAAGAGGAAAATAGTGATGTCTAGTGGAACTGATTTAAACTTTACAGCATGAAGGCTTGTCTTTGCCATATTGGAGATGAGTTGGAGAAATTACAGGAACCTCATAGAACATCTGTGTTCAAGGGTCACAGTATGGTAGAGAGCACTTCCATAGCTACAGATCACCTTTGTAATACATTACGTGGAGTTTTGTTTTTCCCAGTCACAGTATGGAATGCCTTTTTGGGGCTGAACTTGAGAAGTATACATTCCTCCCTCCTTTCTCCCTCAGTCTCTGTAGTCACACTCTGGCTTTTCTCCTGTCACTGAAGCCCGCCTCAGTCTGGGGTGAAAAAGCAGTCTTGTGAGGTAGGCTCTTGCCATTCTGGGTCTGAGTGCTTTTTGACAGTGCTGAATGAAACAGGTTGTAATTTCGTAGTGAAACTTAACACTGTCTTGGTTGTCAACAGCAAAAATAAATGGAGAAGAGCTCAAAAATGAGTGCTTCCATCTCTATGCCTTGAAATGGGAATTTTAGATCTGCTGTGACCTCTCTTTTTTCCACACTTCGTAAAAATCATCCTGATTTTTCTGTAGCTCTTCAAGACTTTCAACATGCTATCTACTTTTGCTTGTTTTCTAGCAAGGGAAAGAAGTAAGGTTAGTAACATGCAGTAATTTTGCAGTTCATCTGTGATTGGTACATGACTTTCTTTGGAATACGCAGATTTGCTAATTGTATCACCAAATAAGGCAAATTGTTCTGGATCACGTGTGAAGTTTTTTTGCAGTTGTTTATGATGGGAAACACATTGAATGGTTATTGGAAAGATGTAAAGCTATTAGAAAGTGTCCAAAGGAGGGCTACAAAGGTGGCAAAGAGCCTAGAGGGGAGGCCGTAGGACGAGCAGCTGAAGTCACTTGGTGTGTTCAGCCTGGAGAAGAGGAGACTGAGGGGAGATCTCACTGCAGTTACAACTTCCTCGTCAGGGGCAGAGGAGGGGGTAGGCACTGTGGGGACCAGTGACAGGACCCGAGGGAATGGCCTGAAGTTGGTCAGGGGATGTTTAGGCTGAATATTAGGAAAAGATTCTTCATCCAGAGAGTGGTTGGGCACTGGAACAGGCTCCCCAGGAAAGTGGTCACAGCACCAAGAAGCACTTGAACAATGCTCTCGGGCACATGGTGTGACTCTTGGGGATGGTCCTGTGCAGGGCCAGGAGTTGAACTCGATGATCTTTGTGGGTCCCTTCCAGCTCAGGGTATTCTGTGATTCTAATGTTATTATTTTTAATAACTACCCTATAGCTGCTGCTACTCCCAGCTGGAGCAGGGCAGTTGCACCATGCTTAGTTACCCCCGGGTAGACTGATGTCCTCAGGAGGACTGATGTCCTCCTGTCCTGAGCCTTTGGGTCTCTCGTGCCCCATGGGGTGGATCCAATGCTGTGGGGACTGTCAGGGAACCAGCATCAAGAGGGCCTTCCTCCGTCCACCCTTGTAGCTGAGTGTGGAATGAGGGGGAAATGGCAGCATGCAGGAAGCACATGCTGAGATCTCTTTGCAGGTCTGGGCTCTGCACACCAGTGGCTGTCAGCCCCCCAGGCTGGGCACTGTAAAGGTTGGAGCCCCCACACCCCCCAGCTGTCTGCAGCTTTCTGTCTCTGCAGAACCTGGAATAGCAGGAATTTGCAGTTAAAAGGCCAGCTCAGCAGTGCTTTTCTGTGGGGCTTGGCTCCACAGCTTTCTACCAAATCACCATCTTCCCTCCTCTTCCCTCGTTATCCTAAAATCTAAGAACAAGTCAAAATGCTATAGTGGCCACTGAAATCACTTAATGATTTGGAAATGGCACTGAACCCAGCCCTTTATCTAAAAGTGTGTCTAGTACAGATGTGTGACACTGCTTAGTGACTGAAGGAGGATCTTAGAATGTTGTGTTGTCATGATAAGCAGGAGAATAGATGAACCTTTTTGAAAGAGAAGAGTGCTATTTGAGACTAATAACGGGATAGAGAGAAAGCAGTTCAGGTATTCAAGTGTCTTTTGACTAGCCCTTTCCTCTCTGCCTACCTCGGACCACAAAGTCAACTCAGCTGGCTATGAACAGCCCTAAAGTGAACAGTAATAGTTTGCTTCTCTTATGCAGCAGTGCTGGCACCAGAAAATACCTAAGCAAACTTCAGTTAGAGAGTTGAAAGCAGAATGAACTTCAGAGAGACTTAGGTGCTGGAAAGCCGGGAGCAGACAGGACAGTAGGGAGCAATGAAGGATAGTGTGAAATGAGCAGTGAAGACAGAGAAATACAGAAGTGCCAGCAGAGAAGGTGAGGGAAGGGGTCCTGTGGGAACTGCTGGGATGGTCGGTTACCCCAAGGGACTGAAAGCGCCTGGAAGTGGCAGTACAGGAGCCAGGACATAATTTCTGAGATGTCAAAGGCTGCATATGACCCTTGACAATGAAGCACCATTTTTACCTGAAATAGGTTATAATTTATATATTGGTGTATATTTGAACAAATGGGGGAAGAAAAGATGGGCTGTGAATTTTGGGGTTAGACTTCTGATGTTGCACGTCTTGTAGATCTAGGTCTACTTCTTGAACTAATTATCTTAGGCCCCAGTTTAAGTAAAAATGTAGCACAGCCTTGGCATTAGAGAAATTGAAGTTCCTAAGTATGATGAAATCCACAGCTGCAGTGGTATGTATTTGCAAAATCTTGTTTTTTACGGAAAGTGTTGCTAGAAATTAGTTTCTGTGGATGGGTGATTAAAATTATTATGGCTCTTAATACACTCTTCTGTTGCTTTTGCTTGTCCAGATGTATTTCTGTATAATTTTAAAATTATCTGTTCACTTTTCTTGCACAGAGATTTTTACAGGAAATGTAGTGACCAGTGCCTGTCATAAGTTTTATTTAAATTATTTGCCTGGGTTTTCTTTCCAAAACAAATGTTAGCCGTGACAACCTACTAAGGTATTAAACCTGTTAAAATTACTGCATTCCTCACGCTATTAAAGAACTCTAGGATTAGTCTGGCTGTTTTCTTGAGTGTTTAATTAAGGATATTTTTAACGCTGTTAGTTCCTGAAGGTAATTAAGGGTTTTCAAGTTAACTGTTTCATATGTGAAAAGTCATTAAGTTTCCTTAAAAAACTTCTGTTTGGACTGAAGTATCCCCTGCTATCAAACGTGTATATGCTGACCCCATGTAACTGAAATAAGTATCTGAATTAATAGGGGAACCTGTATTTTTAGATGAAACATACCAAGAGCTGCTCAGAGATGCTCCAGGAAGGCTGTGCCCTTGTTCCAGAAGTCTCCCTGATTTAACAGATGATTTATTGCAAGAACAACTTGTGTGAGTCAAGATTGCACAATACAAGTTTGGTTTCTCTTTTATAGTATATTTTAGGAATCCAACTAACTGGCCTTTTGCACTAAAATTTACGTTAACTGTAATTCCAGCCCAAATCTTACCTGGATTGTTGGGAACACGTGGTCTCTTGACAGCAGTAACCTTGCTAAGCTTGTCTGGAGCAAAACGGTCTTGTTTCTTCTAAAGATTTTTTTTTTTCACCTAGTGAAATCTCCATGCATGTGCACTTGGGGTTAGAAATATCATTAATGCCTTACTGATTTTGCAACCTATTTTAACTCTGACCGTCCCCCTGAGTGTAGGAGAAAGGCCAAACCAAACCTATTTTGTATTGACTACTATAGCACATTTTTAGCACCGGCAACATTGCAAGCTGGAGACCAGTGTGGAGACTGCTCATGACAGGCTCTTGTTTAAACTGCTTGTTCCTGCCTTTGTGTGCAAAGGGGCCTGGGGGAGAGACATATGGAAGGAAAACAGAAAGAAAAACATGAAGGAAATAATGGGCTCCTGTGGACATCTCCCATGTCTACGAAAGCGAGAACCCCTGAAAGGTTTTCACACTTTGACCATCTAACTTTCACCGTGGACCACTGTTTCCAGGGCAGGACTGTCAGGCAAGGAAAGAAAGACTTTGTTCCCTTTCTGGTATTTAACAGGTTACTTTAACCACCTTCCATTTTACAGAATGTTGGTTTGAGTGAAACAGCCATTATGACAGTACATGAAAACAGTTTGGATGCATCAGAGGAGTAACAAGGGTGAGGAGAGCACAGTGTGAGCAGAAGACTTGTTTTTGCATGGCCTGGAGTGAGGGGGAAATCCAGCTTGTTCTGTAACAGGAAACAGACCAGATTGCAGTACTTTTGCTACATTTAAATAGCTTCAGTTTCCCAAATACTTTCACTTCACAGAACTCTCTTCTTTTGAAATACTTGGAATATTCTGATTCTGAAACTATTTCTCAGTTTCATGTTTCTGTTAAACATAAAAACGTGTATGTGTTTTCCTGGCTTACCTCTTGGAAGAAAACTATAAAGTAAGCTAGACTCTTTCCCAAAAAGTCCTAATGTTTAATTGATTAGTCAGGATACCTCATGATAATAATAAAATTTGCTTAAAATCTGCTAAAGATTTCCTAGGTCAAGCCATTAAATGTTGAGTAAACTATATGCTGTTAGAATAGGTTGTGACTTGAGATAGTCTTTCAAGCTACAAAATGCACATCTCGTATAGTTTGTACTGGCATGAAAATATAATTAATGCTCTTGCCTTCTTTACTCAGTTTTGATGTTTCATTTTGGTGGCTGGGTTGGTTTTTTGTTTGTTTTTGTTTGTTTGGGGGTTTTCTGTTTTGTTTTGTTTTTTTTTTAACATTCTGCCAGTTTAATTTACTTGCTACTTGTTTCTCTTGCAAATCTTGCTCTTTGTTCTGTACTGCATCTTAGCAATCTCCTGTAATTGCTTTCCTTTACCCGTGCAGAACTATGTTTTAGGGAGGTTTTTTTATAGTGTCCTGTACTAATGAACCTGAAGAGTTTCAACTGTTATCTGCTGCTAACAGTACAACTTCCATACCCTCACGTGCTTTGCAGCTATCTCCTGTCCCCCAAATTCCTGGTTTTAAATCTCTTTTGAAAAAGAAAAGAATTTGTAATTATTTTCTTTTTTAACAGCACTGTCCCTTGTATTTATGAATTGCCACCTGATCTTAACTGAAAGTTATTAATGCAAGGAATCTCTTAGGTTGCAATTTAGGAAGCATCACTCAACCTTTGAAAAGTTTTCTAAAACACTTGGATTTGTTGAGGGCTCAAATTGGCACTTACCTGGATATTGTGGGTCAGCTGTTGTTCACCTGGATGAAATAACTACAGTGAGATTATTTTGGGCTTTGAAAAGCAGAAATGAGGACTGAGTTTAGTTGCAAGTTCCACATGGATGAGTGGGTTGTGAAATTACCTTTGGCATCTTCTACACCTTTTTGAAAATGTTACAGTGGTTTCCAAAGTGAACACTTCCTCCAAGTCTCAGATCTCAGTGTTCAGTGAAAGGCACAGCAACCTTATTCCCACAGGGGCCAAAGGAGCCAGGGAGCTGTTCTCCTGGCATCTATGCTCTCATACTAAAGTTGCTCACATGGTGCTCAGGCTTCACTTTCTTCCCCCACAACAAATCCCCAAGAATAGAACAGACACTGAAAGCCTGACACTTGCTGCAGCTTTGCCATCCAAGTTGGCCTAAGGCTGAGGTGGAGGAAGTCTCTACAAAGAGCAAGGACTCAGCAAAGACTTTTTTGTTTGTTTTTCCCTTCCCAAGTGCTCTGCTCAGAGACAGGGTTCCTGGCTGTGCCTCTCCTTTTTCCAGTGCAGTCACATAATTACTGCAGGACTTCAAAGATAGGTTAGCGGAAGCTATTAAGGATGTTTTCCATCTCTGGACTTTGGAAACTTAAGGTGGTTTGTCAGTCTACCCTGAAGCAGAAAATTGCTCTTTAAGGAAAATAATTATTTTGTGCAAATGCAGCTTTAATTCACTGTTCACCTGCTCAAACTTGCAATTCATCTTTTGAAATCTGTTCTATTTCAACTCTGTTAACTAGGGTAAATCTCCATGATTGTTCTTCTTAGTGGTGGATATGTAAAATAATATTTAAGAAAAAACATTTCTGCAACTTGAAGCAATGGCATTTCTTATGAGGACCCTGACCTGGTATTTAAGATGTCATCTAATAGTATATGAAGTCTGTGCCAGTTGGCCTCTTGGGCAAGCTCTAGAGACTTCTATTAATGACCATAGGGGATGGGAGGGTGTGAGAGGAAAAAACAGCAATGAGAAAGAAAATGGAAGAAGAAATTCAAGTGTCAGTTTGCACAACTATTAACTGTATAGGAATGCTTTGTGTGTTAAAAATAAAATCCAAGCCTGTGTAGAGATACTTAAAACAAAATTTTTTCAGTGTTTCAAGTATTTCCAAAATACACAAATAAGCATAGCCAAATAAGGAAGACACTTTTTTTTTGGTCACAGGTGCAGTTTTTTCTTTGTCTCAAAGACTCTCAAATCCTTTTAATATCCTTGAAGATCCTGTGCCTCTTCTGAGAAACTTTTCATTACTTAAAAGTATTCCAGAGGAATAAGTTTTCTCTAAGGCAAGACTCACTGTAACAGAAGAATCTGAAAAACTGACTCCAAGCCCAGCCTTAACACCCTGCCTAAATTGCACCCCATTGCTGAACCTTGGCTTTCAGTCTCATGTCATGGCCTGATTTGAGCAATCCCACAGTTCAAGGCAGGACTGCTTCCTTGCAGGAAGCACTCTGAATTCCTGCTGGAAGTGCTCAGTCTTTAATACATGAGTTTGCTTGGGGTGGGGTGATGTGGAAAACCAAACCAAACCATAACAACAAAACCTCCAAAGTCTTGTGAATCCAAGGTAATACACTCTGTGTATTAGATGTGGTATGGGGTCTAATTTCTAACTGTTCAGGCAAAAGCCTTTCAGGTTTAGCTATTGTAAGGGGCAAAGCAACCTCTAGCCAAAAACTCTCCAAGTAAGTTTAGACTGGATGCGAACATGCTACATAGTTTCTAAGGCAGACCCATTTATGCCTATTAGAGTGTACTTCACTTGCAAGTTCTCCAGTGACATTGTCCAAATGCCATCTAAATCAGTCCCTTGGGGCTCTATTTATGTCTGTGAGAGCACTGGGTTTTCCAAGATTGAAGTCAGTGGGCTGGTGGATTAGCCTCTCTCTCCTGCTCTCACTGTCACAGGTTTTTTTTAGCCTGGAGAAAATGAGATTCAGGGGAGACCTTATCGCTCTGAACTACCTGAAACTGCTTTAAAGGAGGTTGCAGCCAGGTGGGTATCAGCCTCTTCTCCCAGGCAGTCAGTGACAGGATGAGAGGACATAGACTGAAGTTGCCCCAGGGGAGGTTCACATTGGGCATCAGGAAGAATTTCTTCTCTGAAAGGGTGATTAAGCATCGGAACAGGCTGCTCAGGGACATGGTGGAGTTGCCATCCCTGCAGGTATTAAAAAACAACTAGAAGTGGCACTTAGCGCTGTGGTTTAGTTGACATGGTGGTGTTTGGTCAAAGGTTGGACTTGATCTTGGAGGTCTTTTCCAACCTTAATAATTCCACAATTCTAGGGTGGGATTGCATAGACTAAAACACGCTGGTAGTCAGTTTGCCATTTCACACGTGTGATGCACAGACTTTTTCATGCACTGTTTCTGAGCCCAGAAAATCTGTAGGTTAAAGAAAACCAATGCACAATAGATGCAGTTTATAACCTTAGAAGGGGATGTTCTCTTGTGTCTTACTCATGTATATCTTTTTGGCCTGTTGTAAGTCTTATGAGCATCTCTTGTGAAATAAGGATAACACCATCTGTTCAATGCTTAAATGCTATAAAGAGTTTTTTTCTACCTGTTCAAAAGTGATTTAATGTTTCTAAACATTGTCAGCAATTATGTAGAGCTGTTCATCTGAATGGCCATGGTGCTCCCATGTGATTCTAGCTGCTACTAGCAGTGTACATCTGATGCCTGATTTGTAGTGAGCAGCAGATGCCATTTAAGACTGTTAAAATGCCCCAGCCTGGCCATGTTGTGTAAGAAATGTTATTTGACAAGTTTCTGGAGTCTTCCTCAAGTAAGTAAAAAGCCACAGACAATGGCAATGGAAAGAAAATGAAATCCTGAAGCTCACAAAAAGATAGAGGAGTACTGGAGCTTTGGACATGACTTGCTATGTTGTATTAGAAGTGTCATTTGCAGCGCTGAGAGTAAGAAAGCTTCCATGTCGTGTTTTCAGGACAGAGATGGGTATGCAACATGCATGTATGTACTGAACATTTGGTTTTCTAGTTTTTCTAGTTGTTCCATTACTTGCTGTAATGATTATTGAACAAGTTGGAATACTTCGTTTTGAAGTAGATTGCAAAGGTTTCAAAAGTAGATCTTGTTACATAATGTACTTGTTGGAGGATGTACATCAGAGTTGAAAGCCCCTCTAGGTTCACTGTTACACTGAGGTTTGGAACCACCCCAGATGCTGACCCTGCACAACTCTGCCTCCAGGCCACCACAAGGACACAGTGCTGGCTGGCACTTGGGCTGCAAGCCTACTGAAATACAGCATCCTGAGCCTTTCATCTGGCAATCCTTTCCATAAACTCTTTAAAAGCAGAGCCTAAAATCCAAATAATGTTTAACACAGGCCCAGTTAAATATTTATGTCTGGTTTACAGGGAAGTAACAGAGGAGTTCCCAAGTTGTTTCAGTGAAGACATAATTTTTTGTGTTTGTACTTTTTTGGTAAGGCAGCTCCAATAATCAGTAAACAGACAATGGTTTCCAGTTCTCTTCACAGTCACTGGGGGGATGATTCACATAAACTTGGAGAGAGTATCACATTGCAGTGGTAGAACACCGGATATGTTTACATTGTAGTTGTCAGAGCAAGTAGGTTTTAAACTAATTTATTGATGGTAAATTGTCCAAGCTCTTTGCAGTTGTGACATCACCAGACTTCCAGATAGAGGGTTTCAGTAGAGCACAGTGCTTATGCTGCACAATAAAAAGACTGACAATTCAGAGGCAGAGCAAGCATTAGCAAGTGGAGGACAGGAGTTAGCAGGAAACCATGGTACAGAAGCCAGGATTTCTGAGTGGCAGAACAATGACCCACACCTGCCCAGCACAGGCTGTTCACATGTGAACCACTGCAGAAGCTCAAGGAACATGTCTGTGCAGCCCCTGCTTGCCTGCCCGTGGGAAACCATGGCAAGTAAAAGAGCTGGACCTGAAAGCTGCAGCCCCTTGGGGAGCTTGCTTCTCATCTTGAGAGCTTAGATGTCGAAGATGCCAACAGAAGGAGGTAAGCATTTCTTTGTTAATGTTTCTCTTTGGATGCAAAAACCCACTTACAAACTATTTTTTCAGGAATCGGTTATGATTGAGAGTTTTTGTGGGCCTGGGTGTGGATATAAAGCTTTTTGTCATTGCTGAGTAACTGTGTGTGTCTGCACTAAATGCAGACTAAGGGTGTTTACAGTGGACAAATCTATATTTAGATGGACAAGCCCTGGGTGTCAGCTTGACATAAACTTAAAATGACCTTCTTCCGTTGTGGAATCTTCCTTTCTCTTTTGTCCCTCCACTCACCCAGTTTGTTTGGCAGTACAAAATGAAAATATGTGTACTTCTTGGGGCTCTTTACAGACATTTAGAGATAAATTGTGAACTGTTTTAGCATGCACTGTGTTGCCAACAGATTGATGCATGACCATAACTAGGGAAATGCAGTGTAATTTGGGATTGTGATCTCAGCCTGTAAAGATCTAAGGCTAGGCTAAGGGCAGTACTGGAAATAATGCTTACATCTCAGCTGGCAGGACTGCATTATAGAGAAAAAATTGACAGCATTTGTGTTGAAATGAGATTGCAATGGAATGAATTTGGGTTGCTGGCTGTTTCATACTGCTACTATTATCATCTCCATTTAATTGACAGAAAATAAATGCCTTGCTTGGTATTTTAATGTAGTTAAGTAAGAGAGCAAAAAGCTAACTCAAGCCTATTAAATGAACTTAGTACTCGAGCAAGATGAAGAGAGTATGTCTGTACTCCGCAGAGTCTCACAGGAGTGCATTATGGTGTTTCCTATCCTGGTAAATGTGTGCCATTAAACTTCAGTACCCTCTGTTGGCAAGAAGTAGCTGAATTGTCAGCAGGGAATAAGCAAACACAACTTTTGAGGAGCCGTCTCCAGGATTCGTGCTGTACACGGTGACTACCTCAACAAAATACTTATCCTTGATTTGTTGAGATTTTCTTCTTTTTGCTCTGGAGCTGAAGTCATCTGTTTGGCCTGTGTTTGCAAAGTCTATTTTGTACAGCCTTTACAAAGACTAAAATCTGTCCACTGGAGGGAATTGAGGATTACAGGAGCATCTAAGAGACAGACACAGCAGTGTATGGTCAGAGTCCCACTGGAGAATCAGCAGGCCTGTGATGGTACCAGCAGGCTGGTAACAACCCCCTCTGTGTCATGTGCTCAACAGGCAGAAGCTAGAGATAGTTCTGTGTAAAACAGATGAGTCATTATTTTCTTACAGATTTTTGCCACCTGATCATGCCCTCTGCCACAGCTCTGATTATTGCAGCCTCCACCTTGGAGTTTGTAGCATGGGACTAGGTGGGATATTCTGATATTTCCCTTGTTCGAGATCATAATGTTTTTCAGTAATACTAAATATTCAGTTCTCTATTTTCTGTCCACCCACTGCTGAAAGCAAAAATATATTTAACCAAATTGCATAATATTCTTCCATAAATGTTGTTATTCTAGCATGTTAAAGTGTAAAGCTAATACAAGACAAAACTCTGAAAGGAAATCTGATATTCTGGGTTAAAACAAAAAAAAGCAGAGGTAGCAAAAACCAGTCTGCCTCCCTCTAGTTAAACAGGCATTTGATGTGTTCTATATGCAATAGATCAGAAAGAGGTGTGGCATGCTGAAAAAGGAAGTTATTTTCTGCAGAAGTGATTTGTTTATTTATGTCTTGATTTTTTTAACTATACTGGGGTTTTTTTCACTAATTTAACTGTATATGCTCATATATGCAAGACTCACTCCTATATGAGATGGCTCTGACCCTTGCCTTTCTTTTTCAAGGAGTATCCTTCTGATCTTTAAAGAAGATGGAATCCTTTTCCTACAACGGTGAGTGCACTCTGAGCTATGCCAACATGATTTGCACCATCTTAACTGAGGACTAGCTTTACTGTGAGGGGCAAGTAACAGGACCAGGAATGGGAAGATGGGATTCAACAACAGCAAATTTGCATCTCAGTAAAAATAGCATTTGTGGTCTGTACTGATATTGATCTTAGTGAATTTATGGCAACCTAGAGGTCATGAGGGACCTATGCCATAACAAAAATATACTACTAGATATTTCCTTAAAGAGAATAGAACTGGTAAATTCGTTGCTTGCAGATACAGTGCTAATTTTATTTCCATTTCACAGTTTTAGCAGATGTGGTTCATGCTGCCAGCACTTATTTCTCATTACATGTACAGCAGTGTATTTTAGTTTATGTGATTTTAAAAATAGCCTTAAATTAGTGATTTTCCCTTAATGTTCTAATACGTAAAACTTCACTATTTACCAAAGCCATATAGTTCCTTCTTCAGTTTAGGGAATACAAATATATGCAGCAGATTCGTAAGATTATATTGTGTAAAAAGTGTTTGTTATAAGCTTTTACTAAGCAAGTTTATAGAATCACAGTTGGTTTGGAGTTGGCCCACAAAGGTCATCAAGTCCAACTGCTGGCCCTGCACAGAACCATCCCCAAGAGTCACACCATGTGCCTGAGAGTGTCTTCCAAATGCATCTTGGACTCTGCCAGGTTTGGTACTGTGACCATTGCCCTGGAGAGCCTGTTCCAGTGCCCAACCACCTTCTGGTGTCTTTTCTAATACCCAACCTAAACCTCCCTTGACAGAACTTCAGGCCATTCCCACTTTTTCAAAAAAGCACTCCTTGCAACTACATTCATTGGTTGTGTTGCATAGCAAGAGTATTTAAGTGAGAAGCAAGTTAAAATTACTTTTATTAGATAACTTTACCGTTGGTAAACTTTACCTTTGGTAATGCCCTTGTGACCTGTATGGGTAGTGTGAGAACCAAAAAAAGCCTTTCAGTCATATAAAAGTGAAAAAAAAAAAAAAAAGAAAAGATTTTATGGATTAAGTTTTTTCCAAACTGTGTGACTGCTGCTTTTCTTTTGTTACAAGTTTTGTAAAGGTTTGCATGTGATACTTATTTTGCACGTATGTATAGGTTTGAAGATTAACACGGAAAACTGATTTACAAATCAGCATTTGAATCACAGAATCATAAGATGGTTTGAGTTGGAAGGGACTTTGTAGATCATCTAGTTCCAATACCCCTGGCCATGGGCAGGGGCACCTTTCACTGGACCAGGTGGCTCAGGGCTGCTTCCAGTCTGGCCTTAAACATTTCCAGGGTTGGGGCAGCCACAGCTTTTCTGGGCAGCCTGTTCCAGTGCCTCACCACCATCACAGTAAATAATTTTTTCCTAATATCTAATCTAAAACTGCCCTCTTTCAGTTGAAAGTCATTCCCCCTAGTCCTGTCACTGCATGCTCTTATAAAAAGTCCCTCTCCAACTTTCTTGTGCACTGCTGAATGGTTTGTCACTCAGTGGTTAGACTGGTGACACAGTTCATCTGAACAACTACTTCAGGCCTTGCCCGTGTTACGGGACCTCTTCAGAAGATGGTGGTGTGGATGTTGGCAATGACAGCCAGACTGGGTGGGAGGGACAGTTATGCCACTAGATCTGCATCTCCCCAAATAAAGTAGGCCAAGTTCCCTGTCAGCATGGCCATGATGGCACCAGGGAGCTTTGTAGTACTTTACTGGTATCTCACGGGAAATCTGTTCTTTGCAACTTAAATAGCCTTATTCCCTTTCACACAAATTTAAGAGATGGTGTAGTGACCCCATGTAATGTAGTCGAACAGCACTTGACAAGCATCATACTTGCCACCTCTCACATGAAGTGTTAATTTATAACACTTCTAAGGCTGCTGAAGACAAATGAGTGTCCTTTTGACTGTCAGTGCATCAATATTTAATATGTCTGCTTACATTAAACTCTAGTCAAACTACTGATTGTTCTCTTCACCTTTTTTTCCCCCTTCAATCATTAATGGATATTTTCCACAAGCAAGTTAACAAAACACCTAAGAGGACAATGGACTTTGCACATATTACATTGACCCATTCATTCCAGAGTCTCTTCTCCTACACAGATTGTGTAAGGACTGCAAAAGTACAAAAGGATGCTCCCCAGTCTGGACCACAGTTTACAGGACAGTGGTCAATCAAACATTTAGAATTGGTTTATGTTTTGAGATTTTTCTTTCATTGCAGAATCTGGACCTTCTTTTAAAAATAAACAAAACAAACAAAAAAACAAACAAAAAAACCCCCAAACCCTCTTTACCTAGGGTGATAATTCCTTTTGGTCAGATTTGGGGTGTTCAGCTGGAAGGGGAAGGACCCCTTCCAAGATGGCTGTATGAATAGCCTCTAAATTTCCTCCCTGTACCTTCAGGAGCTGCTGCTGCTACAGTGTCTACGAAGTAGAGAACATTCCTAGATTATCTGTATGCTGGTACAGCTGTGAGTGACCTAGAACTGCACATCCTGCAACTGGGGTGTACCAAAACTAAGGTAAATTTTTAACTAGGTGCTGCTCTCATCCCTAGTCATGCTACATGCATACTTCTATCCTTGGATTCTAAAACCACAGAGGCTGGGGGAGGAAGCAGTTTATAGGAATTATTCAATGATTTACTTCATCTTTTATTTTGAAGTGAGAGTTTAAGAATTCTTCTGGTGATGTGTGGGACAAAGGCATAGTTAGGAACGGTGCTGCTATGGCACTGTTGCAATTCACTTGCCTTTGAAGGTCCTGTATAGGAAGGGTTTCTGAAGAGAAGAAATTAAATTAATCAGTGGTCTGAAATCTAAGCCAAATGGTAGTTGCCAAAATACTGTAGGCCAAGGGAGCAGAAACCTAGGGCTGAAAGAGCTGCATTCCTTGTTATAAAACCAGGGACAAAGGAGACACGGAGGAGGGACTCTTTCCTCCTGCCTTTTGTTTCTGTGGCTTGTTTTCACAGTTCTGTCTCTTTGCCAGCAAAGTTGCCCTCTCAAAATTATTGTATGTACTTGATTGGCATATTCATATTAAAACAAGGTTTATTTAAAAACAGGGGACTTGTCATCAGTAGGACATCCAGAGAAGTTAGAGCAAAGCAATTAGGATCAATATATATGTTCATTTCAAGCGCATTTTTATTCTCCAGTGGGGTTTCTTGTTCAGGTCCAGAGCTGCCTGTCATCTATACTCAGCTTGGTTTGCATCTAACTGGGTCTGCTTCCTCTGCATAAAGATCCATCCTTAACTCTTCTAGATGTTCCTGTACAGATAAACCATTGTGAATTTGGGAATACACTGATTTTTTTTCAGTTGCTCATAACCAGTTTTGCTAGAGTGAATGTTTAATTTTAGCCCACAACAGTGGTTTTTAAGCTTCTGTATCAAGCACCATAATGGGACCTGAACTTTATATGCACTTGCATGCAAAAAGGTTTTGTATTGAAGTGTAGGAAACACCACATCTTGCGTGTTTGCTTCAGAATTGTTTCCCAGCCATCGCTTGTGTGACTGTGTAAAGATTTCAGTTAGCCTTTTGATTTCAGCCTGTGTCCTGGAGGCCAAGGAGTGATCAAAGTCAACAGAGGCTGTTTACTATCTGGGCAGCTGTCTTCAGTCATTTGTTTCAGCAACGCAGTGCATGTGTGTTCCTGAAACGCTATGTTCCCCCACAGAAATCTGTGCCGGTAGCAATCTAGCCTAGCTTTTCCTGATATCTAAAGCAGTTATCTGTGGATGACGTTTAAGCCCACTCACCTGTTTTAGTTGTCTAAAGGTATTTGCAGAAGAGTTAATTTCTTTTGCTTACAGTAACCTCTTACAGTTCTTGAAGACTGTTACCATGTTTCCCCTCTGACTTCTCTCTAGGTTAAATGCCATTAATTTCAGTTCTCCTCCCTGGAACAGTTTTCTAGAATTCTCAGAGTTCCCGTTATCTTTTCTTTCCCCCCCTTCAGTTGGCTGCCCTTTCTGACTTGAGATACGTAACTGAATCGTATGACAGCTGAGATGTCTCAGAACTGATTCTTGAGTTTGTGCCATTCTTCCGTCAGTCCTTTCAGTAGCAAGTATTAATGTTAATATTTACAGGAACACTGTGGGGTGTGGATCTAGACACTTTCAAAGATACTTGAAGTTCATGAACCTTTGTAAATATTGCATGGAGAAGTAAATCTGGACTGCAGGTCTGAAAGGGGACTTATGCCATATCTGTAGGAACTGCAGAGGCTGTGAACATCTGAGATTGCATCAGCATTTCAGTTCTAGGAATATTTCAGCTCTGAGAATTTCACTCAACCCTGCGAATGTTTATATTTCCACCTGCAGTGTGTGGTTACCTGAGCTCTAATTGGGTAGAGGTAGCAGCAGAGCTGTCATGCTGAACACACCACGGGTAGAGCCTGATGCTTTGCTGCATGTTCAGTCAGCTCCTGCAACAGACTTTGCAGTCTGGAGTGTGGGAGTCGCAGGTGGGTGAACTCGGGCGAGTTGACGACTACCTTGCCGTGTGTCTGACAGCGCTGTAGGTGTCATGCACACTGATCAGGGCAAGGGTTTTGATGAGACGGCCTCTAAAGGCAGTGGATGTGCTGATCCACGGGTGAGTTGTCTCTCCTCCGAGCTGGCAGGCTGGGCTTGCAGTGCTACACGTGCGCTGCATCCCTGCATCGTTGTCTGCAGCGCAAGTTTGCGGCCTTTTGGCATGGGTGGCGGCGGGGGGGGGGGGGCAGCGCCCATCCCCGTCCTGGGGCGGCGCCCGTGCCGGCGGTGCCCTCGGCTCGGGCGCGCGCGGGCC
>JAWWEU010000160.1:6448779-6471894 GCA_035583155.1 Acropternis orthonyx
CCGGCGGCCCCGCCTCCGCCCGAGTTCCACCCGGTGCGGGCCGGCCGCGGCCCGCCCGGCGCGCCGGGATGGGGGGCGGCCCCGGCGCCCGGGGGCGGCTCCGGCCCCCCGGGCCGCCCGCCCGCAGGTAACGGGGACGGCGCCGCCTCGGGGGCAACCGCGATTTGGGGCGGGGAGGGCAGCGAGGGGGCCGGCGGAGGCCGCGCAGGGACGGACGGACGGAGCCCCCGCCGCCGCCCGGGTCGGTTCGGCCCGGCCCGGCTCTGCCCTGCCCGGGGCGGGAGCGGCCGAGCCAGGCCGGTGTTCCCGAGGGGGCTCTGCAGCCTCGGGAAAAAGGGGCAGACGCAGGACGTGTAGCCGTCCCTGGGCGGCCGCATCCCCGCGGTGCCCGTCGGCGTCCGCCCTCGGTGCCGGCCGTGGGTGCCTCCCGGTGTCCCCTCCCGGCACCCAGCGGGCACCGAGCCGTGTGTGCCGCCAGCCCCTGCCACGGGCACACGGCAGCGGCCGCGCGTGGGTCCGCTCCGTGCCCATCCCGGGCGCCCCTTGGCATCGGGGAGCTGCGGCTGCCCAGGAGCGGGGCAGCGTGGCATGACCCTGCCGCGCCCTGTGTGTGGCACCGGGGCGGCGAGGGCGACCTTCAGTCACCTCATGGGGCGCGTCACTGCGCGGATGAGCGATCGCCGTCGAAACTGGCCTGGAGGTGGAAGGCGTCAATGTGTAACGCGGTCCTCCGGAGCGAGGCTGTGGGCTGGCCCCCGAGGGCGTGGGGAGAGGCGAGGCGAGCCGGGGTCTATAAGAGGCCATCCATCCCCACGCAGGACCCGGCCAAGGGGCACGGACCGGCTGAGGGAGCGGATGCCGACGGGAGCCCTGGCAGGTTGTGATGCGTAAGGCGATGCACACCGCGCTCTCTTTCTGCAGAGGAGTTCCCTTCTGCTAAATCATGTTGGCTGGTGGTTTATAGCAGCGCCGGCTCTCTTCTGTCTGCATGGATGCGTGCTAGTGTCCGACAGGCAGGTATAGTGGCGGGGGGTTTTGCAGTGAGGCTCTGGAGACAGGTAGGACAGGTTCTGCTGAGCTTACAGATGCGTACAGAGTTGGCTGGTTTATGTGCTGCCCCATTGATACTTTTTTATGTGAGCTAATTTTGCACAATAGAGGAACATCATAATGTCGTTGGTAAGTTTTCTTCTGGTATTTTGTTTTGTTTTGTTTTAAACTTCACGGTTCTTCCCTCATCAGGCAGAAATAGAAGGAAACATATTGATGAGCTTCTTGCTTGCTCGCAAAAGGGCAAGTAGAGGAGCATAAGAAATAGGTAGATTTGAATGCTGAGAACTGGAAGGGAAATTCATATACTCAGTGTGAAAGAACTTAAACACGGGAAGGTACGTGTTGGTTAGAACATCAGTTAAAGTCTGTTGCCATCAAAGTACAGATGCATCTATTTCAGTGAATTTAATACCGTGTTTATACTGTGACATCAGTAGGCGTGCAGGTGTTTGGATATGCTGAGTGTGTTGAAAACAGCTGTAATGAATCAGGGCCACTCTCATGCTTTGAGTGTTACTTGCAAGCTAAGGGTAGCAGAAACTTCAGATGATAATTGCAATAACTTGCCTGAAAAATAAATAGAAATTTACAAGAAATCTGATTCAGCTCAAAAAGAGGGATGTTACCATTCTGGCTGGTACTGTCTTGATTTGTACCAATGCCTTGCAAAACTGGACTAGCAGAGTGTTAATCACACAGTGTTTCTGCTGACACTGCCTTTCTTTGCAGCCATGTGCTTCTCGCAGAAAACAGCACGCTTACCCAGGCTCTGGTTGCACAAATAACAAACTGAAAACAATCATATTGCTACTGTCTTTCTCAAGATTCCCTTTGCCATGGATTAATACAAGTTTCTGTGCTGAGGGCTAATGTTGCAGTCATACTTGTGTTCTTTTTTTATTGCTCATCTGTCATCTTTAAGCCAAATTTTAAGATTTATAGAAAGAGAGCTCATTATTGTGATAATGTTGCTCAGAGAAAAGCAAACAGTTGCAGCCAGGCACCTCTCTCTTTCCACATTAAAATTGTTGTTCAGTTTGTTCTCTAGGGCTTCTTTTTGTTGTGGTTGGTAAAGGCTTTCATCAAGCAGCTCTCTTCCTCTGATTCTTATTCGCAGTGAGTACAACTCACTGAAAAGCTTTTTCTGACCAAACTTGAAGTTACTGTTTAATTCTTTATGCTTCATGTCTCCATTTCAGTATTTTTAATGTAATGAGGTTTCCTGGAGTCTGAAACAATATCCATAGGTTTTGTGAACAGTAAGGTTTGCAAAATTGTTCCCACCTGAATCTTAAACCCATGGTTGGTTGTCTGTTTTTGGGATCACACAAGACTTCCTAGTTGGCTCTGAGAGAAAACAAATCTATTGAGCTCTCTCTTCTGTGTGGGCTTCTGCTTCTTTAGTTTTGGTGGTCACATTTATCTGCACAATCTGTGTCCTCCTTTCATATAGATAGAAAATAGTAAAAGGCTCTTTGGATCCCTCCCAAGTCGGTGCACAGACTTGATGCCCATGCAAGCAGTGTTGGGAGTAGCAAAGGTGTAATTCTCTCTGTCGGTTCTTGTCCCTGCTACTAAGCTATTAGAGTATAAGGTCTCATTTTCAGGGAAGCATTAAACAATGTACTGCTAGGAAGTGGATTGATATTCACAGTCTCAGCAGCAGCTTGGTTGACTGGGACATCTTTAACTACGTATGGTAGCAGAGGGCTCTGGGGAACAGGCTCCTCACACAGGTCTGTCAGCTCCTGGGCTCTCTGCAGGAGGGCTTTGTGCCTTCAGGGGAGTTAGAGAATACACCTCAGTTTAGGTAATAGGCACACAGCAGTGTGAGGTGAAGGAGCAACCTGCAAGTAAGGGAAGGGAAAGCCACGTCACATCAGTCCTTCAAAACAGAGCAAGTTACTTCTTGGAGGATGATTTCTGGGAGGGAAAATGATGGGGTTTTTTACTTTTTACTTGACAATTGCAGACTGTAAATAGCTTGAAGCATTTAGAAAATAGAGATGGTTTTAATACCTGAGATTTTGTTATTTAACTAAAAGATGCAAAAGAGATCTGTGGTGCGAAATAGGAGATGTCAGGATGTAGAAGGTCTGCACTTTTGCTGCAATAAATTTGGAGTGGTTGGTTAAAGTCAATAATGCTGTGCAGCATTGCAGCAGGTGAGGAACTAATCCAGATGTTTTTCCAGTCTTTCTATTAGAAAAGACTATGTGACCTAAGTCTACACAAACTTTTCTCCTCTCCTGCCTTGTCCTTGCTTCTTCCCCATCAAATGTTTAGAATAGACTCTGGACTCAGAGTTGTCTTTGTGCCAAATTTTAGAGCATCAATATAGTGGAAATCAATATAACAGCCAAAATGTGTTTGTTTTCTAAAAGTTACTTTTTAAACAAGTGAGTTGAGGTTATTCACTGTCTACTTTCATTATTTTAGAGTTTTTCTGAAAAATTCCTTGTTTTGTCTCAGTGTGCATTGTTGAAGCTGTTACTTATTTCCACTATTTTTTACTCTATGCAGGGATAAAACAAGGCAAATGATAATTACTTAATTCATGGAGAGATGTGTAGGTCAGCTCTTGGTGACTGCATTCAGATAGCTCAAATATTTTGTGTAGAAATATGGGGAACCCCTTTTATATCAAAGGTTATTATTATAGTAAAGTACCTATAAGCAACTTTTTAATGCTTTGATACCTTATGGTATGGTATGACCCAGCTATCACCCTTGCACCTCATGGGATAAGGGACACCAGGCATTGGAGCGAGTAAGTCAGAGCTTACGTTTAAAAATGAAGCAAATAGCTTTGTAATCTTTGTAACTGAGAATACTGTCTCTTGAAGGACAGTCAGTATGTTAAAACTGTAAATCATTCCCAAAGGACCTAGAATGTCAAACTTTATTTCACATTAGTAGACAATGTTTTTGCTATTTTGGGGCTCAAGGCTGCTGTCAGTTGTTAATTAATGGCAGAGGATCAGTACTTGTCCAGAGATAGCTTGACTGTTTCTGAAGTTCCTCTGAAAAGATATTAAAAAGAAGAAATGTAGTGTGATACCACAATTTTTTCAGTTGTGTTCACTGTTCTAGTGATAACTTTGGCTGAAAATTTGCTTTGTTGTACTTTTTCTGCAGGTAGTTGCCACCTGAAGGTACATTTGTAGGAAATTGAAGGACTTTTTGTCATCATCTGTAAGTATCTATCTTCAAAGTATCACTTAAGTGCATCTGTAAACTAGAACCGGTCTTTTTCATGTCCCTATGCAATTATTCCTCAAAATTTTATACTGTAATTTTTTTTTTTGGGTAAGTTTTCCATGCAATTCTTAAAAATTGCCCTAGGAAAGAGTGTGAGGGGCTTGAATGGGAATTCTGTTGTTGTCTACTTGTTTACACCGTTGCTTTCGTACAGCAGTGATTCTTTACCATTTCCTCTGGGTTGTAAGTCAAAAAGGCAGTGCAATGCATTTCTTTTTCTGCTTTGCCTCTTGGGAGTCTCCCAGAGGAGAGCTGTGAACTGCAGCAGTCTTAATGCGTAAGCTGCAGCATGAAGATGGTCCTTGAGAATATCTCGTGAAGAAAACAGGGTAAGACCTTATCTGTTTCTATCTTTCAGGGTAAAGGAAACAAAATTGTTGAGAATCATAAGTCTGGTTAGTGACGGAGCCAGGAACAGAGCATGGGTTTGGCAGATTGCTCCCTGTAGAGAGGGAGGGTGGGTTAGTTGGTGTGCACGGGGGACTCACAATATCATTGGAATCATCCAAACTCCAAAGCAATGTAGCCTGGACAACCTCTAAATTATTTAACGGATTTTAGAAGTATCCACAAACTAAGTGTGAGGATGGTAGGCTACTAAAGCCATAGACGCTTGGATGGTGGATCGTGCCATGTGAAGGAGTAAAGGTGGTATTTGTGGAGTCCAAGAAGTGATTGCCAGTTTGGGAAGGGGTGATGTGTGCCAGCTGCACAGAGGGCAGACACCATAACAGGTTATAGCAGATTTTTGTGTGCATGTTAAATGCTGTCATGTCTTGGCACATAAGCCACACCTGTATACAGTTTCAGAACACACTTCACTGATATATACAAAGTGATTTTTGGATGCAACGCTCCCCTACACATCACTTTGTTGACAGAGCAGAGTGCTAACTGTTGCTACTGCCAAAATGTCAGTCTTCCTCTTAGCCTGCCCCTCCCTGTTAAGTTTCAAGGCACTATGCCGAGATGCCAATTTATTACTTTTTTTTTATTATTCTTTAACTGATATTTTTGTATTTGTGATTTTCTTTTTTTTAAATCCTAAGTTGTTTAATGGAACTGTTTTATACTTGTAGGTTTTCTTGTCTTTTAAGGTTGTGCTTCACTCGTGATATCCATGGTATTAACAGCGGGGGAACATGTGGCTCTGTTGTTGAACTGTGGCAGATATTAATGCCTGAGGTCTTCACAAAGCCTATTTAACACTCAGTAAATGAAATGTTCCCTTTTCTGTAATACAGTGCTGATGTACGTATGGCTTATTATGCTTTGTGTACTGTCTCTATTATGTAGACAGAGTAGAAGTACTAAATTTTCTTCTAATTTTCATTTCCCATGTTTTGTGGTGCATCTGTTTCTTGAAGGATGGCTGAAATAAGCCTCTGTTCGAACGTGGACTTCTCTGTGCATCTCACTTGTATCAGCACACCGTGGTCAGTCACGTGCCTGATGCTCTGTTCTGTTTGGTTTTTGTTTGCACAGGTTCTGCCCATCCCTCTGCACTCACCTAGCAAGATGGTATTTCGGAAACCACCAGATGGTGGCTGGGGCTGGGTGATTGTCCTCGTTTCCTTCTTCACTCAGTTCCTGTGTTATGGATCACCGCTGGCGGTGGGAGTCTTGTATTTAGAATGGCTGGATGCTTTCGGAGAAGGGAAAGGCAAGACAGCTTGGGTTGGATCACTAGCAAATGGAATTGGATTGCTTGCCAGTAAGTGCAGAAGCAGAGTCTGTCTTAAATTGGAATGTTTCCAATAGATGCTTTCGTCTGTGTGTGCTTTTGGAATTATATCAGAAACAGCTGCAAATGATAGAATGAGGATGCTGTATTTTTGGTTTGGGTCAAGATGGGCAAGAAGGTTACATTTATAGTTCTACTATGCATAAATCAAAGCAATATAATGGTAAAAGAGCAATAAAAATATTCCCCTTAGGAAATTCAAAGTTTTTTATTTGAATAAACTAGAAAAGCCAAACTGTGGGAAAGGGAATGGTAATTTTGTTGACGGGATATTATTTTTCAAATGAGGCTTTAATACTAACATTTGCATTAGTATCTTAAAATCAGAACAAACTGTTAGTCTGAAATGGTTCAAGTGCTTTATGAAAAAAAAGTCAATAAATCAGTTACTAATTTTTCAGCTCTGGAGGTAAACTCACCAGCTAGGGTGGATGAGCCCTCCTTTCTGCTGTCTGTTTGAGAAAAAACTGCCTTTGAAGCCTGGAAAGTTACGGGTAGCAGTACCATTAAATAAAACAACTTTACTGGAAGCTTCTTTTTAGTAAGACATTGTCACTGGGAGAGTAACAGCAAAGCTTTAGGGGGAAAATACCACCACCTTGAAATTCCGTAGGTCCAGTTTGTTGTTTTAGTATCGAGGTCGGGTGTTGTACTGGGTCATATCATGAACTTCTGTTTTCCAAAGATTCACCATGGGAACTATTATCTTTTTGCTGAATCTGGAAAAAATTGCCTGTCAGCAGAGCAACTGCTATGGGCAAAAGCAATTATGTAGCTTAATTGGCAAAATGCAGTTCAGGATTCTGAGGAATATCTCCTTAAAAGAAAGTTGACGTTCAAATAAAGACCTGAATAAAGACCACTGTTTGACACTGTAACTGGCCAAATACTGGTGTCACATCTATGAGGGTTTTATATCACTAGGCAGAACAGGGACAGGCTAAGGCAGGTGCATCATTAACCACAAGAAGACTATATTCAGTCTCAGGGTGTTAGTGGGTAAAGGACTGGGGACTGCTCTTCCATCATGCTTTTTTCTTTTTCTATCTTAAGGGTATTAGCTCCTGTTATTAGTACATCAAGACCTAAATAAACTTAAGTGAGAGAGAGAAGTGGGAGGAAAATAAGGATACACAAGGTAATTACTGAAGGAAAAACTGGGCAGGAAGGAATTGCAAGAGAAGGTGTGAAGAAAAATCCTCTCCCAGGAGACCAGAAATCTGTGGCTCCGATAAGAGCCTTGGCCCCTTTCCAGTATGTGAACAACATGTTTCCAGATTTCTTAGTGGTCTCTGTCTTGCTACTGTGAGCAATTGTCAGTAGTGTGCTTTGTAGCTGTGCTCGTTTGGGCTGGCATAAGAGTTAATTTTCTTAGTGGCTGGTATGGGGCTGTATTTTGGATTTGTGCTGAACACAGGGTTGATAATACAGAGACGTTTTTGTTATTGCTGGGCAGGGCTTACACAGAGCCAAGGCCTTTTCTGCTGTTCCTACTGCTATGCTGGGGTGCATGGGTAGTTGGGAGGAGACACAGCCAGGACAGGTGACCCCAGCTGACCAAAGGGATTTTTCAGACCATAGGACACGAAGCTCAGTATATAGAGTGGGGGGAAGAAGGAAGAAGCAGGGACGTTTGGAGTGATGGGAGGTTTGTCTTCCCAAGTAACTGTGTGATGGGGCCCTGCTGTCCTGGGGATGGCTGAACACCTGCCCGCCCATGGGAAGCAGTGAATTCATTCCTTGTTTTGCCTTGCTTGCTAGTGTGGCTTTTGCTTTCCCTATTGAACTGTCTTAATTTCAACTCATGAGTTTTCTGGCTTTTACCCTTCCAGTTCTCTCCCCAGACCTGCTGAGTGGCTGTGTGGTCTTGGCTGCTGGCTGGGGTTAAACCACAACACAACAGCACCAAATAGAAACTTTTGTGACTGAATAATACAAATCAAAGGTGCTGTTGTAACTGATTTTGGTATGCAATGATTGAATCAAACTTTGAGAAGTTAGGAGGAATGGTGTCTGTCCATGTGCTTTTTTCCTTCCAGTTTGGCATTTGGAAGCTTAATAATCATTCCTACTTCTAATGCCTTCAAAGAAAAGTACAGTAAGGGCCTTTTAATTGCAACAATGTTATCACAGTTGGCTGAAAACTAATCTCTGACATCCACAGCTTCTCTGGGCAACTTCCTCTTTAGGTATTTGTTGTTTGTTCCTTTCTCCACCTTTATTTTGGTGTCCAGTCTCTGATTTAGTTATCCAAAGACATTTTGAACTATTGATACTCTTCAAGCAATTAATGTTGCATGAAGAAAATAATGTAATGCTCATTTGATTCAGAACATGTTTGCTTACTGCATTTTCCATCTCTTACAACTTTTCCTCAGTAATTAATTTCCTCCTTGGAAGTATGCAATCCTACAATACAAGTTGCTTAGTTTTCAGCTGATGAATAATATAGTTTTTAAGTGCTGCATTTTGAAGTACCCCTGGATTAGTGTGATGGATGTCTAGAGAATGCAATCAAATTACTTCTAAAATTTCTTTAAAGTCTGCACTTTGATAAAATATTTTTGCCATTGACACAAAGGACTCCCACACTTTTAAGTAAGGCTTTTCTGGAGAGCTATTAAGACTCTTCTGTGAGCTCTCTTAAACTTAACATCACCTTTCTGAAGCTGTAGGTGCCAGACTGGGAAAAGGATTGCCGTTGCAGACAGGAAATAAGTGAGTGTCCATTTTCTTAGGAAGACTTTTATTACTGATAGCACTAGCAGTCACATTCATAAGCTACCTTCTGTAACAGAGGGAGGTAGGTTCAGTGACTCTGCTGTACTAGTACTGTAATTTCACCAAAAAGAAAATTATATGTAGCGCATCTGGCATGGAAAAAGTTCTGTGTATCTTTCCTCTGTACGTGGTGTCTTAAAGTTTTTTTTTTAAAGCAGCTGATGCTAGTGAGCCCTTTCATGTTTGCTACGTTGGTATCCTTTCTAAAATGTTTACTTCTGACTTGTGTGAGAGCTAAACTTAGACTCTAGACATAGAAACCCAGTACAGCACCTTGTTTATTGGGATGAATTTCCTGACCGCCTGGTGTTCGATTTCTGTCCTTTTGCTTGCAGCACAGCCAGCATTGCTAAGGCTGGTGTTCAGCCCTGAGCTGGACTGTTCACCTCATCAGCTGGAAAAGGGAGTGCCACAGGGACCTGGCTGATCTGTTCCTTGCAGGATGATTTGGGTTACAACTTTGTGTGACAGGACCTGACAGTGCATTGAAAGAAATTTGCCTAAAACAATGCAAGAAAAGCATCAATGTTATTGCACAGGGCAGAGGTGAGACAGCCTCTACAGAATGAGGTGTTACAGCGTTGTTCAGCCTATGCAGATGTGGCACATGGCTCCAGGGCTTGTTGCATATGAAGAAATTGAAAAAGCTTAGTATGTTTCCCCTACAAAAACAGGCCAGAGGAGGATATTTATATACATTCTTGAAGATCCTGTGTTTCTTCTGCACCAAGTGTTCTTAATTTTACATCCATTTGGAGCCTGAAATTGAATTTGATCCATGTTAACACTTGTTAAAAGCAAAACAGACGAAGACCTTGGCGCCTGTAATTGGCAACACAGCTGTTTACAGTAAGAGTTGACTTCACAGTATTTAGCATAGGAGGAGACACCAGCAATGTCTCCCATTTATTAATGGAGAAAGAACAAAGGGAAGATTCTCTCGAGAGGCATGTCTTGATAACTTGACGGGGTATTTCTGCTGATCTGAGGAATTAAGTGTTACATGTTTTAAAAGCTTAATTTTGTGTTTTCAGGCAAGAATTTTGCAACTCTAAAACCGTCTTTGCCGCATCTACCTATTTTTGGACATAAGTCTCACACATATATACATAGCTCCCACTGTAAAGTATGGAAGCTGTACATAGTTTGTGTGAGGAGAGGGGGTATCCCAAAGATTCCTCTGAAAGGGAGCCCAGTTCATAGAATAACTTTATCGGAAAGGAGCAGTCTTTCCAGTCAGTTGGGTGTGGGTTGCTGTCCTGTGCAAAAAGCTTTTTTTTCTGATCTATATTCATATCCAGACTCTGAACATTTGGAGAATATTATGTTTATTCTAACCAGGTTTTAGAAATGCTCTTAATATGCAAAAAGTATTCTTGTATTCTGTCCAGTGGATTTTATGTGTAGTCCATGAGTGTTGCTTCTACTCTACAGTTCCAGCAGACTCGGACAGATACCAACAGTAGGGTGGGTCAGATTAATGCAGGTGATAAGAAAAAGAACTCAGCTGTCCAATATTGTTTGTTTAGCAAAAGGTTTTTTGTGTGTGTGAGGTGAGAGAGGGAGAACCCTCCACATGAGCAAGTGGAGGAAGGGAGTGTTGGTTTGCAGATTTTTTTATCTTCATGTGAAAATAGTGAGGAAGAGAGTGCTAGTTTTCAATGTCCATAAAACAAGTTTGTACTTGTCAGAAGGTCAGCAGATTGTGGGAGTTATAAAGTTCCTATGTGAGCAGCAGATAGCTTGTTTTCACATCTCAGGAAGGACTCACTGTTACATCCAGGTCTCACTGAGGGTAAAGTCTTTTATTCAAAGTAATAGAAATACCAGTGTACAAATGTGTCCTTCCTCTCTGGTCTCTCTGCATGAAGATCTACTGTGAAAGCCCATCTTTCTACTGCTGCTTCCCATTTTGTGTAGGGATCCTCTTGACTGCTCCCCTGCAGGGCCTGATAATTGTGTTGCTGACTGCCGAGCTGTGACCGGTCGTGTCAGAGGAGCAGTGCTGACTTCTGAGTCTTTCATCCTAAAGTTAGCTGTCATTCTTATAAACTGGGCTGGTATCTTGTTTTGATAGAGTTTGGTCTAGTTTTAAGATGCATCATTTGGAAAGGAAAAAGCCCCAGGGATTTTATTTGTAAAAGAGGTAAATATTTATCAATGTCTTCAAATATTATTCTAATTCTAGTGCTAAACCCTGGAGTTGTTGGCAAATTGAACAAAATGCTGGCTTAAAAGCTATTTTTCATGCTGACTATTGAGGATTTCCCCTGGGGTTTATTTTTATGTTGTTCACATTATGGTGAGGAAGGGTCTTTCTGAAAGAGAGTCAGCTAATGAAAACCCTTATGCTGCCTGGAGAGCTGTTTCCTATGTGGCTGTACATAGATTCCTGCATTCTTCAGAATATCCACTGAACAAAATCCACAAAGCAGGAGTTCACAGAGCAAGTCTCAGTCCCACTCTGGGAAAGTTGGATTTTCACTAGAATTAACTGCCTTGAACTCATTGTGCTTCAATTACTTGTAAAGAATAACATGTTTGTGTACAGTGAACTCCTGTGCAAATACCATGGTAATAACTGAAGGTACTGTGCCTGGTGGAAAAAAAATGCCAGCTCTTTGGGAAACAGAGAAAGGGAAGGAATGCAAGGAGGCAGGGGAAAGAACAAAGATGCTGGCTGTCATGGGGGTTTTCTTTTGTGACTTATTTTCTGGCAGGGGGAGTGTAAAAGCAGTGATTAGTGTGGAAGGGAAGATGGAGCTGTTTTTCTTCTCAAAGCAGAGAAGAGTATAACGCAGAGAGGAATAATAACTATTTTAATAGTTATACTGGCGTTCCTTCTTATAAACAGGGCCATTGCTGGGCTGCCAGATCTCTTGCTGTGTGAGATGGCGGATTAATACTGAGCTCATTGGAGCAGGTTCTTCAGTTTTGTGCAGGTTGTTTTCCATATTGGAGTGAAAAAGATCTCTTTTGTGCTTTTTGTTCCTCTTTGGGATTAGTTTTTTTAAGTGAGAGAAGCTGGAAAAGCATCTCCTTGGGCCTTGTCAGGGATGTCAGGATCATGTTCCAGTGGAGATTGTCCTTGTCAGGACGTGAAGACATGTTTTTCAGTTCTTTGACTCTTGTTCTGGCTTGGGGTCCAGTTTCATCTTGGATGCTCTAGCAGTGATCAGTGAGGTCTGTACCAGTACCACCACCCCAGGCTGGACAGAGACCTTCTGAAAGTAGCTGTGTCAAAATATAGAGAACAGGTAAAATGGAAATACTGATTGTTTTAACAAGGGAGTGGGTCAGAAATAAAGAATAGAAAAGAGTGCAAATTCCACTGCTTAATTGAATTATATTATCACTACCTAATGTTCTTTTACTGTAGAAGAATTTTTTATGTAATACAGAGTCAATCCTTTGTTTATTTTTAAGTCCAGTGGTTTTGGGAAACATACCAACCTTTAATTTGCCAGTTCTAGCAATTAATTCGAAGAATCAGCAACAATCTAACACTCTCAGCTTTTGTTCTCAGCAAGTTACTCTGCCCAAGTTATACTGGCCAGCTTTCATTCCCACAGCGTGCTGACTCTTGAGAAGCAGCAAGTGCTTACATCTTCCTTTTTCATTGTTTCCAAAATCCAAATAAACCGTCCTTCCCCAGAACATTTTCTTGATTTCTCTGTAACTCTGACTCTTTGCCTGGAGAAGTCCCAATTCAGACTCGCTCCCATTTACATTCCCTAGGCAGAAGTTCCTATGTAGGGCAAAAGTTCTGACCTGCCTTGTCTTTGAGGATCGTTTCACCTGCTGACAAATCTGTGCCCCTGCCTGCCAGAACTGCTTGTCCCGTGGCCGGTAACCACACGAAAACCTTGCCTGCATTCGCAGCTGCTCACTCCTGTCTGCAAACCTAGGCAAGCACTGTCCTTGGCTCCCACTGTTGTTTACCTCCAATCACCTTTCTGGGCTCACCTCCCACCTGCTGGGAATCTCAGCTACATGTGAGTCAGGGAGCACTAACCTGAACAAATGGCACACTCAGAAATTACTGCCTTTGTGGATTGTACCAGCCGTGGAGTGTCTATGTATTGCTGCAAGTGAGATGCAGAGTTGGTGAGGTGGTTTTGTTTGTTTATTTGAAATAATGTGGGTCATCTGTGTATCTACTAACCTCAGAGATGCTGACTAGGATCATGGGGCTAATATACAAGTTTATGTATGAATGCTTGGAACTGCAGGGTTTCAGACAGTCTGCTGCCAGCTAAGTCCCTTGCTGGTTGCTTATTTATGCAGGGCACCAACCTTGCATGCTACTTAAGACTAAAAGGTGTATTCCAGGCCACACAACTGAAAATAAGTGCTTGTTCTACAACTTCTGTGAGGGGAGAACTGGCTGAGTAGAGGCAGGGTACAAATTCTGCCTTGCTTTGTTCTTGTTTTGAAGAACTAAACAACCAAAAAATATTGTGGGGTGAAGAGAGGGAGAAACCTCTTCCAAATTTCATGAATGTTGTCCTGGATGTTCTCAGTAAGTGTCTTTTATTTTCTGCAGTTTTACAGTTGAAACCAAGATAGGTAGTAAAGAGTTATTTGGTAGAATACTGACTAGCAGGTATTTAATTCCCCCAAAACTCAGGGAAGAGTACTGTTTGTCTTTATATCAGCAATTTCCTCTGTGTAAGCACCAGGTGGCATTCTTACTGTGATTATGATCAGCAGTTACCATTTTTTCATTTCAGTTTAATAAATGCAATATAAAGATGAATACAGATGCTGCCTTTCAGAAGCAGAGTTTTTGGGCTCTGTCATAACATACCTGCTTTCTTAAAGCCTGGCTGATGGTCTATCTTGGTATCTCAAGATGAAGATTCTTTTCCAAACCTTTGAACAAGTATTTAAGTGTGTAGTGACAGTGTTGCAGCTAAGTATGTACCACTCATCCTGTGTTTAAGGAATGTTTTGCTCACTTTCCCTCCCAGCCCTGGTACCCTTTCATGGTTTTGATGTCACTTTCTCACGGAGCAAAAATTTGGCAAACCTGACCTTGAATGTTTTTATAACTGACCCTTTTAAAGAACCCTGTAAAACTGAGTACTCTGAATTGCTATTTAATATAATTCTATATTTAAATAATTATCATAAGAAACATTTCCACCGACTGATGTTTTTTAGAAGTTCTTCCTGCTGCATTTACTAGCAGCGTTTTTTCTGCTTTTCCTCCAGGTCCTGTCTGCAGTATATGTGTATCATCTTTTGGAGCAAGACCAGTAGCTATCTTCAGTGGCTTTATGGTGGCCGGGGGCCTCATGATGAGCAGTTTTGCACCTAACATATACTTTCTATATGTTTCATATGGGATAGTTGTTGGTAAGAAACGCCTTCCCTTCATGTTGAGACTTAATCTTGACTATTTTGAGTCTTGGTTTATGAATATGAAATGGAAAACTGATTCACAGAGGCAGTGGTAGTCTGGTACTTGATTTATCAAGGACTACTTTACTTTTGGGCAGGGAGGGATGTTGCACAGGCAGGCTGTTTCCATGTAGTGAAAGATAAAAACAATGTACATGTTCATCAGGGTTTGAAAACTGTTTGTCTTCTGTTGACACAACTGTTAGAGATGGAGAAGCTGAGGTTTTACCTAAGGGCTGCAATCAAGCAGGTCTTCTGTGGGCAGGAAGGGAAGTGCCAGTCTTAAAGGAGTAACATCTCTTCTGGATTCTGTCATGTACTCATTCTGATTTGATAAATTAGAGATCATTAGGGAGCAATGTTGTTCTCCACATAATTGGATTGAACCTAAAATGCTGTGCTGGAAGCATGAAAGTGCTGTTCTCCTCGCAGGTGGTGCCCTGTCCCTCTGTGTTGCAGAGGGCTGCTCTGGGCGGCTGACCAAATTAACTGTGTCAAGAATTTGGGCACCTTGCTGGCCAGCAGGGGCCCAGTGTCGTGCTGGCTAGGCATGGTGCTCGTGGATGCAGCTCTGCTGAGTTCTGGGGCCAGCCCCGGCCTGAAAGCCTTGTAACCTTCCACACAGCACAGAACCTTGCCTAGGGAGCCCCTCAAAGCCAGCCTGCCCCATGCAGGTTCAGCAGCCAGGGATGGTCAGGGGGAGGGGGGTGGGACAGTGCAGCAGCCTGGTTGCCCTGTCAGTGTGAGGCTGGTGTGGCTGGTGCTGAGCCAGAGTTAAGAGGTACTTCTGTACCCAGGTTGTATTACCTGGGGAATAAGCAGGAGCATTCATTTGCCAGAGGATGGAGCATGCTTTATGTCTAACTCTCTTTCTTAAGGTCTTGGATGTGGCCTTTTGTATACTGCAACAGTTACCATCACTTGCCAGTACTTTGACAAACGCAGGGGCCTTGCACTCGGTCTGATTTCAACAGGTATGGCTTTTAGTTGGCATTCTCTCTCACTTTTCGTCTCTGGTACAGCTACCGTTACCCTAGCAATAAAAATCAGGGCATTATATTTTTTCTCACTTACTTCCTGAAGTAATTCTAAAGTCAAAACATCAGTAGTAATGAAGAGATAAACTCAGGCTTCAGATAAAATAGTAACATACACTTGCAGGTGTATGCTATGGGTTGTCCATACAGACAAGAAAAGGTTATTCCCTAAAATAAAAGCAGACTCGTGTATCTTGGGCTGTGTGCTGTGGATAATAAGAGGGGAAGCGTTCCACAGAGCACTCTGTACACAAGATCAGAGGTGAGATAGAGATTGGAGATGCAGGATATAAATATTGGATCACCATAACCTCACATTAGCTGCACCTTTAAAGGAGTAGTTGAAATTGGGATTTACATTTATAATATTTTCTTCCTTTCCAGTAAAAAAGGAACTAAATTGTGAAATCTTCCGAAGGTCCATCCCAGCTTTATGTCCACGTATGTTAAAGGGATCCCAGAAAAATGAACCTCTGATAATACAGGGAAAATTCTTTTAAGGATACTGAGCAGGCTTTCTTGCCCTCTCTCTGGGTCTTTAAGTTGGTGATGTTGTCTTTTACACCAAGAAGAATTAATGGACTGAGTAGGAACTGTTAAAGACAGCTGTTGTCCCATGTCCTGCTTTCTGTGTTGTCGAAAGTCTCTCCTCTGATCTGTTTTCTCAAGTAGCCGTTAGTGAGGAGACATGATCAGCATAGTCAGTAATGAGATATTCATACCAGACCTACACCAGAAGGGGAACTTCTGCAGAAATGTTTCTTGGAGCCATTTTCAATGGCTTTTGTTGGGATTCCAGATAGTTTACCTTAAAGCCCAATCTTACTGAGCCCTGGTTAATTTTAGTATCTGAAAGACAAAACAAGTGTGAATTTTGTAATTATTTTTCCTGTGGTTAGCACCAAGGTATATAAATGGCTTTAATATAACCTAGAGACATATTCAGCAAATAATTTTGAAGTGTGTCTGTAACTGATTTGAAAAACCAATGCTCTGTATTTGTGAGAAGACATGCATTGCATACAATGGATCTGTGCTCACTTCAGCCAAAAGCTTTCTCTTTAAATTAGTGGGGTTGCATTAAATGTTTGTGCTCATAGTAATTGCTTAGTCTTCAGTGTTTTTTTCTGAATAGCCAAATTTCTCAAATGCATGTTTAGTCCTGTAGAGCTTTAGAGCTGCCTTTGGAAGTAAACTCACCATGCAAGACCCACTCCTTAAACACCAGGCAATCTGAGGCTGTTTCTAGGGGGGCTCTTGGTGAACCCTTGGTCTGTCCCTGCCTTAGAGGAGGAGAAAGGGGAGAATGTTGGGGTGTGAAATTCTACCTGTGCAAACTCAAAATGATACCTGAAGGGACACGTGTATATGAGTGAATGGCAGAAGGATGGCTTAACAGTTTGTTCATGTTCTTCATCAGATACGGTACTGATCTTACTTGTTTCTAAAGTGCCTGCTAGTGTTAATTGTCATAAATTGTTCAGATTTTTGTGGGTACTCAGTAAAGAAACTGTAACTTCAAGAGGAATGATGACTTACCAGTACATTGAACTGAGGAGAGAGGAGCACAAATGACTTACCATTCCTGTGACAGTGTATTCATAGCTGCTGAATTGTAGAAATTTTAGTGTTGAAGAATGTTCTCAGTTCTTCAGTTTAAACTGATCTTATTTTCCTTTTATAGGCTCAAGTGTTGGACTCTTCATATATGCAGCATTGCAGAGAGAGCTTATTGAGCTATATGGATTGGATGGTTGTCTGCTAATAGTTGGTGCCCTGTCTCTAAATATACTGGCATGTGGCAGCCTAATGAGACCATTGGAGTCATCAGGTTCTCCACCACCAGAAAAACCGTGTGGAGACAAAGTCCCAGATCAATATTTTGTTTACCATGAAAAAGGAAAGACGGTTGAAGAAAACATAAGCATCCTTGAAAAGGGCTACATTGATGAAAAATGTGTGAACAATGTGCCTGATTGCAAACAGGATAGCATTTTAAATAAGAATGTATTGAGCTCAATAAATGTAAATGAGAAAGACACTTATAAAAAGAAAGTTGTAGAACAGACAAACTTCTGCAAGCAACTTGCCAAAAGGAAGTGGCAACTATATTTGACCTACTGGAAGGAAACTGTGGTTCTTTTTAAGAACAAAGTATTTTCAGCTCTCTTTGTTGCCATCTTGCTCTTTGATATTGGTGGATTTCCTCCTTCTCTGCTCATGGAAGATGTAGCAAGAAGTGCAAATATTAGTGAAGATGACTATTGCATGCCCCTCATTTCCATTATCGGCATTATGACTACTGTTGGCAAACTTATTTTAGGGATACTGGCAGATTTCAAGTGGGTTAACACTTTATATCTGTATGTAACTACCTTATTAATGACAGGAGTGGCCTTGTTTGCAATTCCATTTGCCAAAAGTTACCTTACATTAGCAATGCTTTCTGGGATTTTGGGTTTTCTCACTGGGAACTGGTCAATTTTTCCGTATGTAACAACAAAGACTGTGGGGATTGAGAAACTGACTCATGCATACGGGATATTGATGTTCTTCGCTGGACTCGGGAATAGCCTCGGACCACCAATCGTAGGTAAGGACAAGGGAGATAGTATAAACTGAACACGAGCTGGTCAAGACCAGACAGAATTAATTTGAGTGTGAGTAGTTGTAGTTGTTCCTAATAATAATGGAAAGGTGAAATCAACATGTTTAACAAAAATTAGAGCCTATTTGGCTTGAGCTGGCCAGCTGACTGTTGTTCTTGTTTTGGCTTTGATGAGAAGCATATTTCATCTCTAAGTGATCAAACTTACAGGTTTGGCTTACTTGATTTTATTTACTTTGTTTTTCCATGATGTTTCTCTAACTTAACAGTGCTGTGTTACATTTAACTCCTCACTGATGCGTTTCTCTCTTATTTTCACCTCCAGGTTGGTTTTATGACTGGACACAGGAATATGACACTGCATTCTATTTCAGTGGCTTTTGTGTCTTACTGGGTGGATTTCTTCTGCTGTTGGCAGCCTTGCCCTGCTGGAATGCCTGCACCAATCAGGGCTCAAAGCTGCCTCCAAATACTTACTCCTACAAAGTTGCATCTAGCGTTTAGGTGACAACTGGAAAACACTTTGCGCCTTTTTATATTATATAGCAAAGTATTTTAGTAATTTTCCACTTATTTATGAAGCCCACAAATCCTCTTCCACTAGAAAAATTCCATTGTTGCTTGTTGTTCAGTTCCTTTTTCTTATTTTCTTTTTTTTTTAATGTTATTTTTAAAACAGTCTTATTTTGTCTACTATGCACCATGTTTCCAGCCTTTGTCTACTGTAATTTCCTTTTGCCCTGTAAGGGGTATGTTCTGCTGTATTATCAGCTGTACTTTTTTTTTAAGGGGGGTGGTATGGAGGGGTGAAAACTTTGAAGCAAAAATGAAGGCCTGTTCCTTGTAGAAAGCTGGCATTTCTGTCACCTTTTATAGGTCTCCAAGTTGCACAATCAGGCTTTACAAAACAAAAATTTGCCTTATTAGAATATAATACTGTGGTGAGGTGCTTTTAACATCATGCGTAGATTAACTTTTTGTCTTTTTAAAGTTTCTGCAATGTACAATGAAGTGCCAATTGCAGGAGGGAGAAGAGGGGAAACAAAATCAATCTTGTGTTGCATAACTGAAGTGAACATTATGATGAAAGTAAAGAGTCTTGCTACCACTACAACTAAAAACTGTGTTTATAATTATTGGACATTTTGTGAAGTCTATTTATACAACTGTTGAACCAAAATGTTTTAAACCAAGGAATAAATCTGATTGTTGAAACCATGAAAAGAAATGCTGACTTGGTTATGCAAATACATAATCTTTAGGTCAGAGCTGGAGATACGCTCACAGAAGCCCACAGGTGAGTGTTTCTAAGCAAGTCACGCACAGTCTGGAGGTACTGGGGGCCTTTCTTCTTACATAATCACAGTTTAGTAGATTGAACCTGCTACAGGGAACCAAAAAATAGAGCTTTCAGCTCTGCTGAAAAAAGGGAAAATGTCATCTCTGCTGTCATTTTTGGAATGGATACAACAAGGAGAAAAGTTGATAACAGGGAGCAAGAAAAAGCATGAGGGAGGGTTAACAGAAGAAGTTCAGGGAAAGATGTTGTGGAAAGAGTTGCAACACTTGAACACCAAACAAGCCAATGAAGAGAGAGCCCCTGAAACCTACAGCCTCTCTAACTGCAGGCTACCCCTGTGTGTGCACTGGCTTTTTGCTGGCGTGACTGGGGGAACACTGTGTGATGTTGAAGTCTTTCCAGGTGCTACAGCAAAGCCAGGATGACTCTGCTAGCTCTACACTGCCCTGTGTGCCCTGTGCAATGGCTTTTGTTTACATAGGTGCTCCCATGCCACGCTGGGTCTGGTTGCTCTTGCATAGTCGTCACAGAAATCCATCCATGGGTGGCACGTCCTGTGCCCTTTGGCTTCTTGCTGTAGGTTTAAAGTTTAGTGGAGCATGTTGCAAGCCTGGGGTGAGGTACAAGTTCTTAGTCCTGAGTTGCATCCTTCGTGGTTGCCTGCAAATGCCCAGCTAGTTCTCAGCAGTACTAGGGGCCTCAAATTCTAATGTGATTTTGGTTCATAAATAATCCTTAAGGTAAAAACCAGGCATGTAATGAGCAAACTTTCTTCTGAGAGTGCTGTGCACAGTTACTGTGTTGCACACCTCATTAAGCAAGAGCGATGCAACATGTAAGTGGGGCACACCTGAGTGCAAGTAATGTTCCCTCCTCTGGTCCAGGGCAGGAAAATCCAGCTTGGCTTCAAACAGTTTTTGCTGACTTCCTGGATTCACTTATGTTTGTTTGAATTAAAACTTGACAAAAATAAAGATGCAGTTAGTTTGTGTCTTTTTTTTTTTTTTTTTTTTTTTTTTTTTTTTCCCCCCCCCCCCTGTCCATTTGTCAGCTGAATGTAACTACTATGTGGGTTTTCTTCCTGGATTCCTTATTCAGTGGATGTGGGAAAAGTACTGAGTGTTCAGTAGAGACATACACAAAACTCCAATTCCAAATTGTAGTTCTGGGTATCTGATACGGATTTGCACCCACTTTATATGCTGTATGCCAGCTGTACTCAGATTACACCACATGTATATGAAAGTATTACCATGTTTTACCCATCTTAAAGAAACTGCAGTGATATACTGGGTATCACCAGGGCACGTGTGCCTTCTGATTAATTTTTTGAAGTCTCACTTCCTGCCAACAATCCAGTGTGAGTTCTTTAAATATGAAACTGATGTTAAATTAATTGTCACTCTGAAAAAATTCAGCTGGAATTAATGATTGGGTGCTATGTAGCACACTTTTGCAATGGAAATGGAGTCTATTATTAGGCAGCCTGATATGTTTGGAAATATGACTAGTGATCTGTAATAGTTTCCTGATGTAACCCTACCCATCAGTGAGGAAAGAGCCCTGACTGTTGAAGAATTTTATTTGCCACTGCAGGCAATATGTGTTAGGACTCCTCACCCCAGCCAGTCAGCTGAGTACTGTGAATGTACTAATCTTGTCTTCAATTGATAAACAAGACCCAAGATTTAATGTTTTGGTTTTTTTCGTTTTACTTTTCTAGTTTTGCAGGGTTCCTTTCAAAGAAGATATTTACAAAGATGCTGCAAGCTGCGTATCTAATGAGAGCCTTTCCTTCTGTTTTCACACTTCATTCAAATTGACCCATTGGTTCGAATACTTTTTGGAAGGTGGCAGGGGAGGTACAAAGTGATTATCTGTGCCTCAATGGCTTGAAAAGTAAGTCATCGACATTGACAGGGTGCTAGAGGTAGGTAGGAGTGGTAGGGGTAGGCAAAGAGTTTGCCATGTAGAATTAAATTCTGGATCCTCTTGAATGTTATAGTTCCTGACAAAGAGATCTGGGACAGAAGGAATGAGATGCTTAAGTAGTTATTCTTTATTGTAGAAGAAAAAGTTACTGTTTGTTGCATAAATTAGTTTCTTAGTGTGAAATCAGTCATGAATAGAACATTTATCATCTAATTTGTAGATCTTAGGAAAGTTTATTGTGGTTGCTTTTTTGGTAACTAGACAAATTAAACTGCTAAGTTTTATTAGATTTAAAGGCTTTTCTGTGCCTTGCTCAGTTGCTGGGTTTTATCATTAGCTGCAGAAATGGATTACACTCCTTTGGTAGCTGTTAATTTGTCTACATCATGCTGATACTGGGTTCCTGCATCCCTCACTGACACTGAACAATGTGCTGAGTAAGGGCTATAAAAATTGATTGAGATGTTTGCATAGCATTAAACTGACACTGAGGTATTTTTTTATTGGAAAGATAATTCACTCTAGGCCTTTCAGGAGGGCCTTTCACATATATATATGGTGAATATGTTGGGCTGAGCAGTCAGATTAAAACTGGCAAAATGATAAATGATACAGAAATTGGACAGTTATATCAAAGGAAGCGGTAAAAGCTGCTTTCCTACGCAGCAAAATTTCTCAAATTCAAAGGATTCATTTCAGTGATGTTTTGCTGAAGGCTCAATTATGCTGAAGAGCCAAGTTAAAGACTTGTCAGTCCTCTCACAAGAAGCAGTCTTTAGAGATGTGTCAGTATGCTCTCAGATTACAAAAATACATTTTGTTTTTTATATTTTTTTTTCTTTTTCAGGAAGATATTTGTTCTTCTAAATTATGGCTTTAAAACAATGAAAACAGTTTTGGGGGGCAATACACACATGATCAACGTGAGCCATGCTATATCATGTAATGAATTTGTTGCAGGAACTAAAGCATAGAATCATAGAACAATTTGAGTTGAAAGGGACCTTTAAAGATCATCTAGTTTAACCCCTTTGCCATGACAGAATGATTTCATGTGTCTGGAAATACCTGCTCTGTTTCTGGTTTGTTGTTGCTTCCATGACTGTGGGGAAGGCTTGACTCCTTCCTTTCATGTCCTCATTGGTTATGTCCTCTCGTTTTCTGCAACAGTATCTTATATTAGTTTTCTTCAGTGTGTCCATAGTTTTTTATAACTACACTGTTGGTCAGCTTTAGCTATCTAAATGTGTTCAATGTGTGGCATATTCGCTTGGTTGGGTTTTTCTCATTATTATTAAATAGTCCAAATTGACTTTATTATTCCTAGCATCATCTCATGTTGGCAGAAACTAGAGGCCCAGATGTTTGAAATGAGCAATTGCTGAAGTTCTTGCCCAGAGCTATATAAAGAAAATAAAATATGACTGGTATGTATGCAGATTTCTCAATTTCTCTGCCTGCAGATGCTCAAGACTTCATTTACTGAGGAATGGGAGCCTTGTGCATGTATGAAAAGGAAGACTGAGTACAGGGCAGATCTTTTGGCTCTGGGGTCTCACTGCTGTGCTTTCTTCTTTTTGGGTCTCCTGTGTCAGGTGCAGCTGTTGTGCCGTGTTTGCTGCAGGTTTGTGAGGGGGAGGAGGACGAATGCGTGGGGCGTGAGGTTTAACTCGGGGGGTACCTCCAGCCTCCTCCCTTAGTGTGCAACAGGGAATATCGGGCAGTGCTCTGTTGTTTAATGTGGGCCTCAGGAGTCTCCAAGAGAGCATCCCTGCACCCGTTCCTCGCGGAGCCCCGGTGCTGCTGCAGAGGAATTAGGTACAGTGAGTTTCCAGGCCACAGTTTTGTGTTTGCTGCCAGGGGAAGTGTTTCTCAAGGCACCCACCAGTGCATCGTTGTGGATGCTTTGCTGTAAATCCCCTCAGAACCACCTCTGGAAAGGCTTTTTTTTTTTTTTTTTTTTTTTTTTAATTTTTTTTTTTTTTTATTTTAA